>JAQFXZ010001923.1:0-10692 GCA_034694025.1 Ceratophysella scotica | reverse complement strand
TGAAAATTTCAGGTCAATCGGTTGAGTATTAGTCGAGTTATCGTGTTCACAGACAGACAAAATTTGAAAGTCTGCAGCTATTTTATAAAGGTTTAGATTACATATGAAACTGTTTTTTGTATTTCTCATTTTTGAATGCTATTTATTATTATATATTGGTTTTAATGAGTCGATGAGATATGATGACCTGTTCATGCTTCCATCGCACTCTCGCAGCAGCTAATGCTCTTGCGACCAAATGTGCCATACAAAACAGCTACTACCATTTATCATGCAAGCATTACATACCAATACTAACTAATGAGGCATCATGTACCTGCAAACCCTATTTCTGCTTTGATGCGCTATTGATGAAGCAGTAGATGAATTATGTAACACCACATACCACATAACATGTAACACTGTTATTATGATTTTTCACACAAATGGGTTTAGCAAATGAAATTAATATATGCCTCTATCGCGCTTCTAAAGAAGCAGAAGACATTCAATTAAAGCCATGTTACATTTAAGTCAGTTAATACCACTTTTCATATAAATCAAGTTGCCTGTTAATGCTGTTATGAATAGGTTTAGCAAAGGAAATTAACAGGTACCCCTTCCGCGCTTCTAAAGAAGCAGAAGACATTTAATTAGAGTAATGTTACATAGAGGTCAGCTATTACCACTTTTCATATAAATCAAGTTGCCTGATAATGCTGTTATGAATAGGTTTAGCAAATGAAAATAATAGATGCCTCTATCGCGCTTCTAAAGAAGCAGAAGACATGCAATTAAAGCCATGTTACATACAAACCTGTTATTACCAGTTTTCATAGACTATAGTTTTTTTTGTGTTTCATATGTTTTCTGTGTTTATTGAGATTCCCATATACGTTTCTGCAGGGCCCGCTTTTGAGAAGTTTGTGTCAATTATGGCTGCTCTGTATACCATATTTCATACCTATCGTTCGTCCAGTTCTCGGCTTCTATCACTTTCATAAACAGCTCCTACATACAACTCTTGCGCCTGCTTCCGAGAAAATCGAGGACGGACAGACAGACAGACAGACAGACAGACAGAAAGGGCAATCGCATAAGCCCTCAGCCTAGGAGGCCAGGTCTAGTAATGTAGTCATACGTGGTACAAGGCACAAATTTATGCCTTTCCAAACAGAGGTCCATTTTATGTCTTGAATCGAGTGTACTAGCATTGACCGTCGTGTCCAGATTACAGCTGGGCGTCATAACTAAACCACTTAACGTAGAATCCTCAAAAAAGCTGAAAACTGAAAAAATTCACATGACCTGATGATAATTGAATGATGCACCTGCCACATGCATTGTATCGATATCGACCAATAAGTGTCAAATATTATGGTTTTTGAACCCTGTCTAGAATTCCGTTTTCAGAACCGCTTCATGTCTGTGAAACTGACTGAAAATTCTGAAAAACTTAGCCCCGCACCGCAGTCACGTGTCAAACGGTTAAGAAGATGTTCAACGATTTACCCAATAACAACTTTTTCATGCCATGAAACGCCTTAAAACCAATAACAAGAATTCAGTACTCATAGATAGTGCTATTGCATCTGATACTGATGCAATATAGTAGAGCATAAACTGTGTTGGGTGAAGCGGCACTGGCTGAAAGTAGCTCATGTTATTGTAATCCCTAGTTCTCAATATTTTAATGAAGCATTTTCATAATTGATTCAGTATAAGGACCACCCAAATTTTCGAAGCTAAACATATGGTACATAAGTACAAAATTTGTCTTAAAAAGCCTGGAAGAAGAGCGATTCCAAACAAAAGTAAAGAAACAAATTAATTCTAAAATTTATTTATCTGAAAATTATGTGCATTGTCAATTTTTTTTTACATTTCATCGTCGTTTTGAAATATTTTTTTCAAATTTTTGCTGTAGTAAAGCTCATGCATTAATTTTTTGTCAAGGTTTAAACCAAACTCATTTATGTTTGTCCGGCGTATACTTTTCTGAAAATGGAAAAGAATTCTGGAACAAGCCTCGTAGTTTTTGGTGTGAATTGCAAATGTGATATCTATCTACTCCCACAAGTTGCAGAAACTAAATAAAAATACTCTTATTTTCTTTTATTTAAAAAAATGTATTACGTGTTGTTTTCCTTTGAAATTCCCATATTTCACTTCTTCAATTACCTCCAATGGCGGAAAAGAAGAATGCCCCAACTAAACTCGGCGGAGCTATGTTTCATGAATATGCATTGTATAGCATGCACTGGCTTTTTGAATATGTATTATTGTGTAGGTATGTATGTCTCTAAATTTGCAATACATTATGTGTATGCGGCTATTGCAGGTTTTCTAAATATGTACAAGGAGCAAATTATGCACTAAAAAGCTCACAATATGCGCATATACAGGGTCCCCCATAATGATTGCATACATTCGCATTTCATATACTACGACCTCGTCTCCAGTCATGTGATACACCAAATTGAAGAAAATTTCATTGTGAATCTTATAGCATAAAAATAGTTAGCAAACGTTTGCAAACGACTGCTGCACAGCGCTTGATAGAAAAAAAACGATAATCTCATTTCGCCTCCACCCAAAAGGACCCCCTAGTCATGCACCCACAAACATGAACAGAAGTCTTGATTACACCAATTTAAACATAAAGTTTTGGTGAAGTTTCAATGTTTTGCTGATTTTTCTGAGGAAGAGACCTAGCCGTATATGCTTGACTTTGTGTGATAGAAGCTTTCCTGCAGCTTTGATGTTCGCGGAAGAGAAAGAAAGTCGAAGGGCATAGAGACCAAGTTAGATTTACTATTTCTTCTAACAAGCGGTACAGCGTTCGCTTACGAGCGAAGATAAGATATTTATAGGCCATGATATACTAAATTAAATTGACTTCAATTTGGTGTATCACATGACTGGGAACAATGTCAATGAGTCCTTTTGGACGGAAGCCAAGTCAGATTTCCTCTTTCTTCACAATCAAGTGCTGTGGAGCGGTCGCTCGCGAGCTATTGCCTAATATTTTTTATATATGTCTTCAATTTGGTGTATCACATGCCTGGGAGCGGTGTCGCGATATATTAAATGCGAAGGTATGCAATCATTATGGGGGACCCGTATATGCACTTTAAAACCTTAAATATGCGCATATGTGCACTAAAAACGCCTGTTCAGGAACATCGTGACATTTTCATTCGTTTCAAGTGCAGTGCAGTGCAATTATTGATATAAAATATAATAATAAAGTATTTGGGCTTTAATCAAATTAAGCCCTTCCGGCTTAGTTCCGGCTTAGTTCCGGCTTAGAGTTCAAACATCATAGTATTTCGGCTCAAAGGTCGCCTCTGCAGTGCCACCTTGTCATCAATTCATTAATTTTTCCTATAGACCCAAATTCTCTTCCAATCTACCCGTAACTTATCAACCCACTTCTCTTATGTCTTTCGCTCGAGCAAGTCAATGAATTAGTAATACTTACACCATTTTTAGTAGACTAGTTTCTGAACAACACCTGAAAATACGCAAATGCATGAACTTAAACGAAATATAAAATTAAAATGTATGCAAAAGCTTATTAACTTCCTAAGATATCGTTTAGGTATAAAAATGCTGTCTCATTGAAATTGGTAAGACTTAATAAATATTGCTCCAGGCCAACTTGGGCCCTCCGGCAAAAAACGGGCCCTCCGGCCCTCCGGAGGGCCTTTTGTCCATCTATGATCTCTTCCCTTTTCAACTGGATTGGATATCCTTCATGGCCTGTGCAACGTAAAGTAACGCATGGTCTTGTTTACGTGCGAGAATCGTTTCACTAGTTGTTAGAAATTTATGAAAATATTTAAAACTGGCAAAAAATGAATGAAGAATGAATTGGGCTAAAATTTTCACCTATATTTCATTACAGCAAAAATTTGTATGCAGTTAATGTGAAGTTATATACAAAGTATTTAATATTTATTACAATTAGAAATAGTATTAGTTTTAATTACGAGTCGAAAAATTGTCCCAATTTTTGCGGAACAGTTTAAAAATCCTTACTTTTTAATTTTCCTCTAACGGCTTTTGTATTGCAATAATCATTGATGCGCTTCCGTCGAAACAATACGATTTTCAGAATCTGCTTAACTTTTCGTGAATTTTAGTCCTGAAATGACAGTTGGACATGTTTTTAATAATTTGAAAAGAGTTAAAATCACATTTGAGTCATTTACAAAATATAGTACGTGACGAAATCCATTGAGTTCTATATAAAAAACATGTCAGTCCATATCTACTCAACTGTAGGGCTGGGAAAACTCATTCGAAAATGACTTTCAAAATCATTGACAAAAGTCACATAAAATTCGCCTTCAAATCCCAAAATCAAAATCTATCACTTTTCGCCGTCAAACTCAAATCATCAAATCAAAATCAATGCTACTTTTAAATATAAAATAAATCGTGATTTAAAATCGCCAAATTTAGCTAAAAATTGTGATTTTCATGACCAAAATTAGATAATTCTAAATAATCAAAATAAATAATCAGCTCATTTCCTAATATCAAAATCTGAAAATCAAAATCCGCAAGATTACAAAAGTCATGATTTCAAAATCATTGATTTTCAAAATCAAATCATTTTGTCCAGCCTTGCTCAATTGTGGCAATTTTTAGCAAAAAAATATTGCGACACAGGTAAAGGTTCTGAAATTTTGAATTTTTCCAATCAATATACGCCATGTTCTACTAAATATTTTTTAAATACTCTCAACATAAATGTGTAATCAATGTTTTGATGCAATGCACCGTGGTGAAAGTTTCACCTCTAATTCATTAATTTTGTTCGGTTTTCCATGATGGCTCAAAACGTCCTTAGCAACCCCCGTGTTATAAATGCATTAAATGCTGACGTGGCGTGTGGAAATGTTGAAATCCGTATCATATAATCCGTATGAAATCCGTATCGCTTGATATGTGGATATATGACCAGTTTTATTAATGGAGCGAATATGAGCATGAAAATGACTTTAAGACTGAAAAGAGCAGGGCGTGGGTGGAAGCGATTATGACAGAATATATTTACCACAGCATTAGCTTCTATTGTGCATAATTACATCTAGTTAACTCCTATTGAGGGAAAGAGCTAGTGCAAGTACAAGCAAAGCTACTGTTTCAATGATGTAAATTACTATTTTAGAGACATCTTCATTTTATTTGAATAATATAAATCATTTAGTCTAAATGCTACAATTCTTGAGTTGCAAAGAATCATGAATCATTACGCGCATTCCATAGCGGCGATAAATCATAGTGACGGGTTTCATCGCGACACAAAACACCGGATGCCCGGCCCCGAAATTGATCATATATCATCAAATGTCACTGATATCAAACAAATTTTATAAAAAGGCACCATAAATAGATACTCTGCCTTCGTCCTCACGAAGGCGAGTACGAGTGCCAATGAAGCTGTTTTTAGGAGGGTTGCCTAGGTGAATGCAAAGGCTAAAGGCTTAATCATCAGCCTTTGTGCTTCCGTCAAGCCTCGGTGAGTGCGAAGGCGACTACCTGACCCACCTCATTCAATCAGATACAAAATCATCACCGTAGGATTCCATGATAGATTGGCAAAAACCTTATTGGCAAATTTTTTGCCATTTTGAGGAAAATTAAACTAAAGTTCCCGAATTGGCAAAATCGCAATTTTCTGAATTGGCAAAAACTCCTAATCTGTAATCCAAAATGACAAAAAGGGGCACAAATCAAAGTCTATACTCAATACTTAAAACTAAAATCACATCCGAGAAATTCATGAGACTCATGTCCGTTAGGAACTGCGATAGGTAATTTGTAAATCCAAGTGTAGAAAACAGGTGCCCTTAGCTTGGAACCGTACTTTTTGCAAGTACTGCTTTGAGAGAGTTTTCAACGCTACGCTGAAAACGTGTTAAAAGTGGTATGTACTTCTTCAACGGCGGTCTTGTTTTGTCGTGTCTTGTTTTGGACAATGGAGGGCGACACGAAGGAAGTTTTAGTGACTTTTAATGGCACTAGTTTCTATTTCACAGTTTTTAAGGGCAGTTCGGAGCTGAAACTGATTCACTAAACCAATTAAATTATGTTATAAGCTATTAGTTTGGAACATCACAGAAATGCTACGACTGGGATAGATTGAAGAAAAACCGATATTTAGAGAATCGTTTGACCTATGACATTGTGCTTGGGTTCTTTCGAATCCCTATTTTAGTTGAGGTCAATAATTTCAGTATCCCGCTGTTTTGAGTACAGAGTGGCACAAACCCTTTGCCGACCTTTGCATTTCATACATTAAGATATCGTTCCCAATGGTGTAATACACCAAATTGTAGATAATTTCATTGCGAATCTCACGGAATAAAAATATTTAGCAATCGCTTAGGAGCAACCGCTGCACAAGGCTCGACAAGAAAAAACTAAATCTCACTTGGATTCCATACTTGAAGGACTGCTTGACATCGTTCCCGGTCATGTTATACATTAAATTGTAGATAATTTCATTGCAAAAATGTTGTAATATAAATATTTAATAGTCGGAAGTGAGTGACCGCTGCACAGCGACTGATTGGGAAAAAAATCTCATTTTGGCCTTCAGGCCAAACGACTCTTTTTCCATCCCGTGAAGAACAAAGCTGCAGCGAAACTCTTGATCACACAAATTCAACACGTCCGGTCAGGCCACAACATCAGAAAAATCAGGAAAACAGTAAAACTTCAATGAACATAGAATTCACGTCTGAATTTGTGTGATTGAGACTTTGATGCGGGTTTATGTGTGCAGGAAAGACAACGAGTGCTTTATAGTGGAGGCTAATTGAGATTTCCTGTTTTTTTTCTGTCGAGCGTTGTGCAGATGTCGCTTGCGAGCGATCGCTAAATATTTTTGTGGTATGAGATCCGCAACGGAATTTTCTTCAATTTGGTATACCACATGGCTGGGAGCTATGTCACGATATATGAAATGCAAAGGTCGGCAATGGTTATGTACCACCCTGTACATTGAAAGAGCCCATAATTATGAGAAAGTGAGTGAAAACTAGGGTAACATTACTACTTTACGTACCACTTTCCACTAAGGAAATTACATACAAATTACGAAACCGATTCACATAGGTATGTTGAACAAATAAGTTAGAATTGTGAAGAACTTGAGTTAAAATCAAACCAAAGACAGTCTGGAAATTTACCATTTGATTCGCCAAAAACTAAAAACCTACAAAAAATGAATTGAAAGCTCATACGAATTTGAAAAAAAAAACCAACAAATTCAGTTATATTACCTGCATCATTGTTTAAAAAGTCTAGAATGTGCACCAAAACCAGAAAAACCTCAAAATATATTCAAATAGGCAATATAACATTTGTTTATTGAAGCTAGAGCGATGTGAAGCGTGGAGATTTTAATTTTTAAATGTAGCTCGCACTCGAAAAAAAAAGCTTTTGCACGGCAAGCAATTCCTTATCTACATTACTATAGCGCCAATGTAAACGCATGAGGGTCATTTAAAAAGCCGTGAACGTGTTTGATATGATAAGGAATATCTCTGGTATGAATGACTGGATTTTAGCCGGATGTACCTTGACTGCTGAGGGGTTTATCAATCGGTAAGTTTGAATAAAGATTTAAGATCCAGGTGTCCTGCTTGTCATTGCTCTGTGAATTTTCGACCGGTAGCTACGTTTTTAGACAAAATCGAAACCAGAATTTTTTATAAAATAATTTCCGAAGAAAGTTGATGCTTCACAGGTTTTTAAAAACGAAAAACATTATTTTTCTATATTTTATTTATATTTCCAGTATATCTGAAATCGCATGAGCGCAATTAAAACAATATTTGAAAAATATTCTAGTTTTAACCTGTTATTCAGAGACTAATTTTTACCATTAATCATTAACCGGTTTTGGAAAACATGTCTGATTTTTTCATGCCTTCATTGTGGTGTTGGATGCCAAAAAGAAAAAAAAATCGTCTCTTTTTTTAGAGAGATGTTTCTCCGCTAGCTTCGCCTGAGCCTTCAAAAAAAAGGTGGATTCGGTTCAATTTCTCCGTTCCAAAACTCTGTAAAAGAAACGAGACAAACCCAAAAATTGAAGATTCAACGTTGAATTGTAAAATGCTCAGGAGTAACTTTTCCAGAGAAATAACATTCGAATACTGAAAGCTTGGAAAAAGGAATTGAAAAGATTGGCTTACTTTCGTATGGTATATTATTGTCCAAAAGGTATTCCATGACATGTGTCTCAATTGCTTCTTCCTCACTCAAATCTCCTCCCAAACTCTGTGGCAAGTTTTCTTTGTTCAGATGTTGATGCAGAGATTCGTAGCTGCTATGCAGATGCACTCTTTTTCGAATCTTCGCCTTCAAAACTCTCAGAAAGACTTGACATACTGGCCGAAGGAGTGACGGCAGGTGTAGTAAATGAATACCAGCAATTCGCAGAGGAATGCCATCCTAAAACAAATTTTCTGTACATAAAAATTCGGAAATGATCTCTCACGTAATAGTATTTCTGTTCGACAATATTACGTTTCATAGCTTGCATTTTAACTTGCTGTTTTAACCATTTTTTACTTGTCTAGACGGATATGAACCAACTTGTTTTTTAATTTTTCAGAATTCAATTATGTTGCGCATAAATAGTTGATTTTTGTACATATATTTACACTACTGTTGCATGGTTTAATGAATATTTGCACCTGCTTTGCACTTTAAATTTAAGTAGTGCCGCCTACACAAGGAAATACATTCAAAACCAACTTTTTGCTGTTTTTATATAAACCGACTCCGACCGACTCCGACTCCGACTACAACCCAAAAAATTTGTTTAGTTGCATTTTTGGCTTTGATTCTGAATCCGGAGTTGATTCTGACTCCGCTCCAGAAAAATCAAAGTCGGCGGAAAATCTAATTCGGAATACGTGCCGCTCAACAAAATTTCTATAAAACTGTCTAAACAGAGAGGTAAGTCAACAGACAAAGTAATGGCTATGTAGGCCAATATGATTTTATCCTTATACCAGCCTTCACCATATCCAATTAAAAAAAAATAGGAGAAATCAATGAAAATGAATGAAATTGTAGATCAGGTTTAATACGAGGGGTTTGATAAGTTTCGAGCCCATTTTACTAGGACACCATCGAAACAACTTACAGTCTTGAAATTTCGTGACCTTGATACATGGTCCGATGCAGATTTAATGCACTCCTCCCACCTCCTAATTAAATGTATGTACCCTTCCAAAAAAATTATAGTCCAGACGGGACTCTAAAAAATTTGCACGGGCGCTATAATTTCGTAGCCGATCGCGTACGGGCTTCCTCTCAAATATTTTCTCAGGTGTTGAAACGCATTAAGGTAACTTGAGACAAAGTCTGAACTGTAGTGAGGGCGTGGAAGCTCAATCGAGAACGATGGGTCGAACACAGTGCTTGTACGATGAGATGTTTGGGAGGCCGCGTATTCCAGGTGAAAATAAAATTGCCCTGTTGACGTTCCTTGCCTCCTATTGTTGATTGCGCAGCGCACTTGCTCCAATAATTTGCAGTAGCAGTCACAACTAAAGGTGCTACCACGAGGCAGGTAGCCAAGAAGTAGGATCTCTCTTGAGTCTCAGAAGGAGGGTCCAAATGAAGCTTTCATGAGTTTTCCGGGATTTGACCCTAAATGGAACCAAAGAACCCCGATACCGCTACTTCATTGTCTTTTATCTTGGAGCTGAGTGATGATGATGAATCTACATATTATATGCTGCGACTGGATGGGTGTTGAAGTTTTCAGGATCCTTTTCATAAATTTCAAGAGGCCTCTGAAAACTCTCCACCTGAACAGCCACATATATTTTTGGCCGTAAGCGGCCTTGGTACCCATTTTGAGTACATTTTCTGTAGGCCAAAATTTTGAGTTATAATAAAGTGCACTGGCTCTTTGTAAATGCCTACTTCCAGTGTAAGTTCCACGACTTTACATCGCCGGTCACTTGTGTTTCCATGGCAGCCTCATGTTTGTCTGCGGGGACCTCAGTTGACTTTTTTGGTCAGCCTCCCTCTAAAATTGGTCCTTGGCTAAGTCTAGGCCCCTAGCCAATCGTTTCATGGTTCCCATAAGAACAACGTCAATCGTACACAACTTTGAGCCAGCCAGAGATTTTCTATGTTGGATTATTTTCTAGCGCCAAATAAATATTCACCGATCGGTGCGTAATTTTTCAAAAATCCATGTTTGCGTCAGAATTTTTTAAAGACTTATTTTCTGGTAATGGTTACTTCTACTAATTTTCAAAAATAGCGCAACTTTTGAGGACTTTTGCTTGTTTTTTCCAATGGAAAAAAGATCTAGGCTTTAAGTCCTTGGCATCATACTCAGGCTCGAAACTTATCAAACACCCCTCGTATGGTTTGATTCTCCTGTAGCGTCACTTATTTGTTATACGCAGTACGCGTGATTTGATTAGGTGCCATATTTCCCAGTGCGCAAATACCCGAGCGACAATCTTTAATAGTCCGTCCTCGTATATCCGATTCTTTCAGCAATGTTTCTTAGGAATTATTTTGAAAGTGTAGTTGTGTTCAGCCTTAAGGTACATTCGGATAGCTTGCGACAGCGATTTGTAGCTGCGACAACGAAATTTTTTTTCAATCGCACCAAGCTGCGAATTCTTCTTCTCGCACCAAATCGCACGACCGATTCGG
>JAQFXZ010001922.1:0-10692 GCA_034694025.1 Ceratophysella scotica | reverse complement strand
CCAACCGACCGCAACGCATGTTTTATGCATCAAACTTTCATGTTTTCTCCTTGGATGCCCTAACATGGGATTTAAAACCCTGGCAGATTTTGACTGATGCTGTACTCTAGAGAAGAGTAGGCAGAGCCTACTTGACGTATTTCTTACTCTGAGTTCAACTATTTCAAAATTGAGCTGGCGAAATTTTCAACCAGCAGCCATTGGAAAAGCCCATAAGGGGACGATTCCGTGATACCGCAGCAACCTTAATTCAAATGAATTAAAAATCCAAAATTAAGTGGGAAAGTTTAAAAATTCACAGTTTGTCCTTCAGAAAGAGCATTGACCTTACCGTTTACCATTGAATTATAAAACGAAAACCAGTTTCCTGGCATCTGGTGGCGGCTGGATGAACTAATTCGACGGTCGTCTCGCGTCTTTGTTTACTTTTCAAAATAAAATAGTTGAAAATAAGTGAGCATGAGCTAACCTTATAAAGGGAAAAAACAATAAACCTTGAACTCAACCAGGTCAAGTCAATTCCAGATTCCAGATGGGATGCGAAATGCGATGATGTGAACGTGGAAATTATCTTTCCTAAACATGTAGAAGAGTGCCACGAGCCACGACCACGGGGGAGCGGAAGTCGAGGCGAAGTGTTGAGTTGTTATTTGTGACTAAATTATTTAAATGAAGTTTCAAATTGGCGCGGTTTCGTTAGCTCTGCCAGTCGACGCAAGCCAAGGGGTACGTGGAGACGGAGACCTTCTGCTTAGCAGTAGCAGCAGCTCTTTACAGTGGTGGTGAAAATAAAAGGTGAAAGTGAAACCTAAGGTGAAATGATGATGAATAAAAGTAAACTAAAAAATTGTATACTAGAAAAACAAGAAATGCGTCTCCGTAATTAACTTGTTTAGATCTAATGCTGTTTCTTTATTCGGGTTTTCAGGCTCTGACATTAAATCCCATGGGTACATCTTAAAACAATTATTCATATTGGCAACTGCTGATAGCCAGTTTATAAAATCGCTGGCGTGACTAGCCAGTTTGTAAAATCGTTAACTGGGCTAGCCATTTTGTAAAATCGCTAGCTCTAGCTCGGCTAGCCATTTTACACACTGGCTAGGCAAATTAGCGATTTTATAAACTGGCTAACGATTTTACAAACTGGTTAATTTTACATATTGGCTACAACATATTCATACATAAGCATGTTAACCTCATGTGTTCGCCTCAGGGGCGCGCCAATATTGGCATTGTAAAACCTATAAGAAAAAATGGGGTTCCAGAAAGTGCTTAATAAGTTAATTTTGCGGCTGGTCCGCACAAATCCCGAGTCGCTACGTACCTTAGAATATAAATCACAAGACGTGCATTACAGCCTTGAACTTGAACCAATATTGTAGATTAAAGGTCTACTTTTAACATGCAATTTAAATAAACTTCGACTAAACACACCAAACCAAAACAAAGATTTTGCCTAACCTTTTCGCAGATAAGACTTGTATGTTGACTTCCCTTAATTTTTTTTCCATTTTTCAGTAACCTTGTTTTCAAAAACCTTCCGTGAATCAATTCGATTTGGCTTGTAATTTTCGCGTCAACAAAAATAAAGAAAGCCTAGCTAATTTCCCAGGCTAATCTTTAAATATTAATCCTATTCAAGTTAGCGCGCGCTTAAACTAAAATAATGAACTACTTGTATTGTAAGTTTTTGAGCCCGTTTAGGAAAACCTAGCCTAACTTGACAGAAATATGAATCTGAAGAAATAGCCTGGAAAATTAGCCTGTCTTTTCTATTTTTTTGTTAACGCATTAACGTTTTCCGATGATATATTGTTCTTTGAATTTTATATCTTTTGATATTTTGATTGAGTTATACATATCTTCACGAAGAAGTGTATATCTTGAGCTTAATTTTTGGCAATTCTATCTTCAAGATACCTTATACCTTTCTGTGTTTCTTGTCCAGCCTTGATGGCTTTGGTCAAATTGAGGAAAATACGAAATTAAAAAAAGAAAATTTGCGATTTACAAATATAGCATCCATCTCACACACAACACAGAGAGCAAAACAAAGAAATCCGATGTACTTAGTACTTAGCCATAATCCGTCCGAAAGTGAAGCACTCGAAGAAAGTCCCAGTTCCAGTCAGTGAAACTTGCTTACAATCAAACTCAAAAGCCGCGAAGAAAGCCGCTTTGAATAATCCGGGATCGACTTTTGTTCGTCGTATATGCTTGTTTACTGTTGCTGCATTGCATTGGTTTGGGCTTGACTTGGGTACACCACACACCACACGCACACGCACGCATATAGGAGCAGCAGCGGCAAGTTGATTGTGAAATAGGAATAGTGAATAATACATAATAAGAGGTAAATATTTATTCTCGTCATTCGTCATCTCGTCGTCGTCGCTTCACTCATCTCATCTCAGCTCCCACCACTCGCTGATAGTATTACCTACTGAAAATCATAAAAGTGGATCTTCTGTCTCGAGTTTATCATATATAAATTGTGATTTCGTCGCGTATTATTTGTAACCTGTCACGGCTAGCCAGCCACCTGTAACCTGCCACACTAGTAATGGTTAATGGTGTGTGATCGTTTGATTTGAAGTTTGAATTTGAAGTCAAGGTTGCAGGTTGCGTTCGCTGATCCCTGAATTCATCGTATATCGTAAGTTGTAAGTAACTTGAAACAACTCATCAAATCATATCATAACACAACATGTAAAACTAAACATTATAAAGTTTGCAATTTGCAATGAGGTAAGGTGGGGCAAGAGCGAACGGTTTTCTGATAGTTGTACGTACTTTGAACAACTACCGACAGTAAACTAATAGACCTCTAGTGCCAGTTCTTTATCAGGCCTCTAGCTGCACCATTTAGCCGTATAGTTAAGTGGCCCTAGATGATTTATACATTCGCTTCATTTATATTGAGATTTATTTCTAAAAAAAATTAAAAAGTTCCCACTTTCCCTGAGATTTGGGGCAAGAGCGTATTCAAGCCTCAGACCTTGAGCTTTCAAGTACTTACGAGAATAGTCTGTGGCAAGAGCGAATGCGGGGAAAAATCACCTTCCGATTGGCTTTTATTTTTTGAAAAAATATTAATAAATGGTTGAGATATGCGCAATTTAATTTCAACGTACAAATGGAGCAGTTTGATACCATAAAGATAAAGTTCGAACTTTTCACGCTTCTGGCCATTTCATTTGACAATTTCGTAATACAACTTCTTTTTCATATATCTTGTGCCTCATGTAGACTTTCTGACGCATGACGCAGTTACACACCATCATGCACTAAAATATACAATTGATTGGGATCTGGATCTGGATGATATGAAAACGCGTTCGCACTTGCCCCATTTGGAAATTTTCTCGGGGTAAATGCGAACCGATTAAAAAAAACACACATTATGATGTAATATTAAATTTTGAAATTTATGGAACTGTACACCTAAATCCTTGTTTGAGGTCGTACTGAACAATTAAGTCCGCCCGGGACGCAGGATTTCCTTTTGTCTACCGCTCAGAGAATCGTAATGCTTCCTTATGGACGTAACATACCATATCATACGTACATTAAACCGAATGCTCTGGACTCTGAAGAAGATGTGTCATGTCACTTGGCATATGCAAGTACAGAGTTCAGTTGCCACATCTTCTTCAGAGTCCGCAGCATTCGGTTCAATGTACGTAGGATATGGTATGTTACGTCCATAAGGAAGCATTACGATTCTCTGAGCGGTAGACAAAAGGAAATCCTGAGCCCGGGACACGCCAGCTACAATTAAGCGAATTCTTTTAAATCTCTACCTACTTTTTTTTTCTTCTCACGCGTTGGACTTTGCAAGGACGATTAAATTGAACGTTTGCAGGTTGATTAAAAAAAATTCTAAATTCAAATTATGCTCGTCAAGTAAGTCTACTACGTCCCACAAAAGACGGCATGTTTCTATGCGCCATATTAGCGGATCTATGGCCAAATTCGCTCTTAACCCTGATTCGCTCTTGCCCCACCTTTGTATAAGAATGTGAAGGTGAACACTGAAAGTCGATGTACAGGGTGCCACATAATCATTTTCCGCCTTTGTATTTTATACATCAGGACATCGTTCCCAGTGATGTCACACACCAAATTGAAGAGAATTTCATTGCGGATCTCAAGGCATCAAAATCTTTATCAATCGCTCGCGAGCAACCGCTGCACGCTGCACAGCGCTCCATAGAAGAAAAACCAGAAATGTCACTTGGCCTCCACTACAAAGGACCCCTTAACTTCCTTCCCTTCCTTCCCAGTCACGTGATAGACCAAATTGAAGAAAATCTCATTGAGGATCTGATGGGTTCAAAATCTTTTGCGATCGCTTGCGAGTGACCGCTTCTCAGCGCTAAATAGAAATAAAGACCAAAGACGAGATCTTACTCTGTCTCCAGTCCAAACCACTCATCGTTTCTTCCGCGAAGAGCAAAACTGCAGTCACAAAAATTCAAACGTCTCAGTCCTCATGCCTAAAGGAAAGTCAGCAAAACACTTAAATTTCACTGAGAACGTAAATTAGCGTTTGGTTTTGTGTGGTTCAGGCTTTTTCCTCATATATCTTCGCGGCAGACAAAGCAGTCGTTTGGGAGAGACCAAGTCAGATCTCATCTATTTTCTCAATCGAGCACTGTGCAGCGATCGCTCATAAGCGAATTACAAATATTTTAATGCCATGAGATCTGCAATGAAATTGTCTTTAATTTGGTGTATCACATGACTGGGAACGATGTCGTAATGTATGAAATACAAAGGCGGAAAAAGGTTAAGTGGCTCGCTGTACGTTAAATTAACTGCGTCTAACACTATTAACGTAGCTCCGCTGCGAGTACCTGGCTTAGATTTTGAAAGTGATCAACTGCAACTGCAAGTTCAACCCTGATTTGATGCTAATTATATTATTGCAGTCTGACTGCCGATCACAATGGATTCAAATTATTGCGTTAATTGTCACTCCGATTTCAAAGCCTGGTCGGAACCACTCGTGGATCAGATCGTGATAAGTTACTACGATGGCTCTGAACTAGAAGATAACACTGATGTTCGTCCTCCCACTCCTGCACGGAAAAAAGCGATTAATATAAGTGAAGCACTTGCTGAGATTTTTCCTTTGGACGAGCTAAAACCACTGAAGCAGGACCCTTCAATTACAATGTGCTCCCAGTGTGTAAAAACCTTAAGCAAGTTGTATCAAGCCTATATTGAGCTTCGGTCTTTTTCCAACCCGGCGGCACGAATTTCCAAACTGATTCCTCAAATTGGAAGCTGGCATAGGTCAGGGGCACAGATGTTTCCTAATACGGAACGTGAAGTCGAGCAAGAAGCATCGGAGTCCTCCGCGAAATCGTATGGTGAGGTCGGAGCGGAAAGCGTCAGGGTCAAGGTTGAGTCAAACCAAGATTTGGAGAATAATACAATTTCCGATAACGAATACGAGCAGGAAGGCGTCCATCTTGAGCCGGATCGAATTCATTTGAGAGGTGAACATACGAATATTGGAGAAACACGCATATAAGTTGTAGAATGATGAAACCAAAGTCTTACGTCTTGGGACCCATGGCCTCAATTCCAACTAAAATTGCAATTTGCAATACAATTTTTGTTTGTTAGAAATGGCCCTTCGTTCAAATTATTATTTCAAACTAAGTAAAATATTTTTTAATTGTTAAGGTGATTCAGGTAGCCAGAAGCGAAGAATTGTCGCATCTCGTACTCCGGTTCAATCCCTGAAGAGGACACGAATAACAAAAAATGCTCCTCCTGTAGATAAGAAGCTTCCCAGAATGAAAGTCCGTTCTGAATTCAAATCTCCGGGAACTGAGGTGGAGCTTTCAGTCCAACGGAAGCGGAAGGCAGGACCTGTTGTCCCACAATCGGATTCCCAGCTTCAGGAACCATTTAAATGTACTCGTACCGGTTGCAACTACTCTTGTAACTTTAAATGGAAAATTCGGCAGCATATTCTCGAGGTTGGTCCAGGTCCAGCATTCAATTAGGATCGGAATTCCTTTGAATTTTAGTAAAATCCGAGTAACACATGTTTCAGTACCACAAGGGACAAATCCCATCAAGATGCCGGAATTGTCGTTTTAAATACTTCCATTCATATCAGAGGAAACTTCACCATTGTCTGCCGGAGAATGATTGTTTGGACAGGGGGCTCGGGCATCGTTGTGAAAACTGTGGAAATGCATTTGAAACCCTTTCGGAATTCCAGAGCCACTGCTACTCCCATGACCTTCCGAAGCCGAGAAAGTCTCCCGTTGTAGTCGCAAGTTCCTGCAAGAGCAACGACACTTCTGAACATGTGGATGTACAAAGAATAGACAATAGTCACCAGGCTTCACCACCTAAGAAGAAAACAAAACCTAACCAATACCAATGTGAGGAATCCGTCAAAGAAATTATCGCTGCCAGGGTAAGGGTGAAATTATATACTTGTTAGGGCTTTTTGGTTTTGGAGTTTAAAACGCAAATGATCTGAATGTGAATTGTGTATTTATTTAAGCGCTAAGAAACCAAAATCAATTGCACTTTTAGTTTTAATCCTACAATAGGATGAGAGCGGTGGATTTTGAACCTGCAACGGAGGGGTGGAGTCGGAGGGGAGGTGGATGGGAGGGCTGGCTTTCTTTTACTTTTGAACCATTGTTGTATTTTGAACATGGCTGATTCTCATAGTGTTTGCTCTCAATATACACGGAATGCATGGTTCACAAGTAAGAGAAATGCCAGCCCTCCGCAGCCATATACTTATTTATAAGCAAATTTTTATATATGAGCATATATATAAATATACATAATACATACGTATACCCAAATATTCTCAGTACTCAGTCAATACCAAGTACCAAGAGAAGAAAAGAAACTAGTTTATAAAAAAAAAGTTTATAATGGTTTTATCTGGCATAAGTTCCTCATTCGTTGAACAATGCAGAATCAGAATTGCTTTGAGAATACAAGCTTGTCATTCAGTAAATTGGTACTTCTCCAGAGGATTTAATTTGGGATATTTTTGATTTTGACAGATGTCGTCCAATTGTTATAAGTGTCAACAGCCCGGCCACTTTGCTCGGGAATGTAGCGTTGGTGGAGGTGGTGGAAGAGGCTCATATTCGTATTCGTACTCTCGTGGAGGCGGAGGTGGTAGTGGCGGTAGAGGTGGAGGAGGAGGATACGGAGGTGGTAGTGGCGGTCGAGGTGGAGGAGAAGGATACGGAGGTGGTAGTGGCGGTCGAGGTGGAGGAGAAGGATACGGAGGTGGTAGTGGCGGTCGAGGTGGAAGAGGAGGATACGGAGGCTCACGTGGAAACTACGGTGGTGGACGACAGACTTGCCACAAATGCAAGCGTCCTGGTCATGTTCAGCGTGACTTTACGGAGGGAGAGCGTTGCTATCGTAGTGACCAGACGGGCCATATCGCTAGAGACTGCTCTGGTTCGGATGAACTTGCTTGCTACAATTGTCGCAAGCCGGGTCACATTGCTCGTAACTGCCCGGAGGGTGGATCTCATAGTATTGGTCGTAGTGGAGGAGGTGGAGGAGGACGTGGTGGTGGCGGAAGTACTTGCTACAACTGTGGTATGATTCTTCACATTAGTATTTCTTTTCTGAATCATGATTTTACTGATTTGTATTGTACTAATTCAATTCTGACCAAAATGATATATTTGGATTTCCAGGTGAAGTTGGACACTTCGCCAGAGAGTGTCCTAATCAAGGGGAACGCGATTGAGCATTGGAGAAACCCAAATCTATATATCTGTTGGAGCTTATATAATATGGATAATTGGCTACTACCTATGCATAATATCCGGCTAGTATGGAAAATTAATTCTAAAGGACGTTATTATTGCTTGCAAATATATTTATCCGATTTCTGAGGTTAAGATGCAATTACTCAGAATTTTGCGCTCTTTCCAATTGTGTAATTCCTAATTAAATCAAGCGTACCTAAACCAACTTAAACACATAATTAGGGATGAATTTGTCTTGTCTGGGCCCTGTGTGTTGATTTAGTGTATTTGGTGTATTACATTATTTTCCATTCCTTCCAGTCATGTAAGATGATTCTCCAGTAAATGTAAACTCATTACAATGAATAAAATTTCAAAAAATGCCTACAAAAGCATAGTAAATGACTACCTCTGTTATAGTCCATAGACTATCTATCTCAATCTCAAATTGCTGTGAGTGAGTGTAATTCCTGAGAAAAACGCTATCCAAGTAAACTAATATTTAGCCGACAGATACACCCAACCCAAACCCAATTGGAAAAACTATAAAATCTTATGAGAAGCTCTCCTTCTTCTTTAACTTCCGTGTGAATATCCTGAGCTGTTATGTTATTTATTATTTATATGTAGAAGTTACTTTTTAAGATTTAAGTGCAGTACAATATATAAATAAACTATCGGAAGCCCGTCCTACGGACGGAGGACCTCCGATTTATACCATTGAGCAAAACTGCACATATTCATTGAATGTTTTTCCTTTCAATTCCAACATTTACCTGCTATAGATCCACAACTTATTTCCAATGACAATCTCTAACCTGATCTACTACATAT
The DNA here is from genome assembly GCA_034694025.1 of Ceratophysella scotica. Taxonomy (NCBI): domain Eukaryota; kingdom Metazoa; phylum Arthropoda; class Collembola; order Poduromorpha; family Hypogastruridae; genus Ceratophysella; species Ceratophysella scotica. The sequence continues at coordinate 2,092 of JAQFXZ010001922.1, read as the reverse complement.
TTCAATTTTCTTTACAACCCATCACATTTTCTCCTCGCTAACTTTCAATTTAAACCCGTTAAACCTTCAACTTCTGCTTCTCAGCCCCTAATTTTCCTATTTATTATTGCGTTTTCCACATATTTTTCTGTAGCTGTTGACAACCCAAAAAATCGTGCTTCCTCAAATTTTCTAAATTTCAATCCGTAGTGATAACCCCCTTCTTGTAGCTCTCTCCCACCACTCACATTCTCCTTTCCTATTTCAAATTATACCCGTTGTTATGACCTTTGTTCAACTTCTGTTTCTCAACCGTTATTTTTTCAAGTTTCTTGCCTCTTTTTACAACTCGTCACATTTTCCCTACATCTGTTTTTTGTAAATTTAAATTCCAATGAACTTTGATCAATCCTGCCTTGCTTCTCAAACATGGAGTACTACGTAACGTACTACTCATTTGGCTTTGTTTCTTTTCAAACTCGTCTCATTTTCTCCATTTGTTTGCATCGTAAACCCGTTCCATGACCACTCCAACTTCTCAGCATTCGGGTCACTCAGTAGTCGGAAGCGTCAAACAAACTTCACAATTTACATTTGAACAAAAGTTTTCACCTCTTAAATTTTTTAATCGGTAAAATGTCAAGGTAAATTTTTTCTTAATTTTTGGGTCACGGGGTCAAATAAACTCCACACTTAACATTGTAATTGAACAAACGTTTTCATTCCTTTCAATTTTCGATTCTGACATAAAGTCAAATTTTGGCAGGTTTTTTCGGTTTTCGGATCACTTAGGGGTCAGGGGGTCAGGTCAAACAAACTTCACAATTAACTTTTGAGTTAAACAAAAGTGTTTCTCCCTTACGACTTCCGATTGGAGGAAAAAGTTAAGTGTTGACCGATTTTTCGGTTTTCGGGTCACTTAGGGCTCACGGGGTCATTCAATTGGGGTGAACTATACTTCATTTGCTTACCCGGGTCAGTGCGAAGCTTGTGACACCTCAGCTGACTTTGCAACATTTCCCAGTGTCGAGATAAACAACACGGACGGACGGACGGACGGACGAATGGAAACTGCAAATTATATAAGAGATAAACCGTAATTTAAAAGACTAAGTGCTATCTTTTTTTAAGCATTCGATTGGTTCGAAAATATAATTTGCCGTAAGTACGCTTGATTAATTGTTGAGCTGCACCAACTCTCAGATGCAATGCTGGATTGGGGTTTTACATACTGTTTATGATGGAATATCGCTTAAATTAGTAGTACGAACTTTGAGGCTTATCCGACCATGGATATGGCCCGATAATTTTTTTTTAATATGCAAAGCTGCTGACAGTTGTAGTAATTTGAATACTATTCCTGAACCGCAATTGTTGGATGATTTGTACAATTTATTTTGCATAATAGCTAAGAGCCAACAATTAAACACAATATCCAACAATTTTACCTAATATCCGTTTAGTAGTATATAAAATGAACGGCCATTGTGTAAAATAATTTTTATCTCTTGTATATTTTGCAGTGTCCGTCCGTCCGTCCGTCTGTGTTCGCTTATCTCGACACTGGGAAGTGCTACAGTGTCAGTTGAAGCGTCAAAAGATTCGTACTGACTGGTACTGACCCAGTCAGAGCAGCAAATGAGGTAAAGTTGACCTCGACCGGGTAACCCCGTGACCCGGAAACTGATAAATCGGTCAAAAGTGAAATTTTTGTCCGAATCAAAAATGGTATGGGATGAAAGCTTTTGTTCGATTGAAACGTCAATTATGGAGTTCGTTTGACCCCTCCCCTGAATCCTAAGTGACCCGAAAACCGACAATTCGAGAAAAAAACTTTTTTTTCTCCCGAATCGAAAATTGTAAGGGAGGAACACTATTCAATTCAAAAGTTAATTATTACGCGTGTTTGAACCCTGACCCATATGTGACCCAAAAACCGAGAATTCGGTAAACAATGTAAAGTTTCTCCGATTCCAGGTGAATTTGGCGAAAGCGTTTTTGGCGAAATAAGGTGATTTTTTGGCGAAATCGAGTGGCGAAAAAAATCAACTTGAGTGGCGAAAAAAATTTACGGTTTTTATTCATAACTGAATTGGCGAAATTCTGAAAAAAA
>JAQFXZ010001921.1:0-10694 GCA_034694025.1 Ceratophysella scotica | reverse complement strand
GTGAGAGGTATTAATGTTAGGCAAGAACTGGAAATATAATTAATAGTCAGGCATAGGTGAGTTAGACGTAATGATATATAAGGCTCTAGAATTGCTGAATAGGATGAAGGAAAGTAGTAAGTAAGTACTAACGAAATCAGTGCGACGGAATGAGGTAAACGCTGCAAACTTCATTTTGATGACTATGCAGGAATATGAAGCCCAGTACTCGGTGCAGTTCCATCTGTTTCCAAATGTTATTTGAAAGTCATAGGAACTGCTGCACTTGACACAGTACCGATGTCGTCACTATTACGCTGGACAGAAGTCCGAATACAATGAACTCCATATTAGCTCTGCTGAGCTAATTGTAATGACGGCCCATGTATTAGAACTACGTATGGATGAGGGAACTTAGAATGATTACTTGAGAGCACTATATAACAATGAGTGAGTTCATACTAGTCAAATCTTTCGCAGGACTGAAAAGAAACTGGTACTGGTTTAATAATAATTGCTATATGTCCAACCCCAACTTATATGCTGCATGTTAGGCCATAGTGCGGCTGAGAACATAACCTCCGTGCATGGACAATAATGGACAAACAATTCATAGAAAAGGAGAGCAACACTTTGAAGGTGAAGTAGGAAAACAGTAATTTACGTCGCGTCGTCGTAACGTGACACGTGGAAGTTGCTTTCCTGGTAATCGTTACTATAACGTAGGACGTCGTAATTGGAATGAGCGACAACAGGATTACGTTGTAATTATGATCCGGCAAAAAGCCAACAACTTCATACTTTATAGAGGAGGGTGAGACTACTGCAATACGTAGTTTCATATCTACATATGTCTACGTCTAGGCTGGTATGACTTGAAAATATGCATAATATTAATGCCATCCATATCTTACATTCTAGATTTGAGATTTACTATGTATATTGCCACTCTGTATAGGAAAGTATCTTGCATTTGCGATTTGCGCAAGGAAGCTTTCGCAAAAATTATTTTTAAGAACTTATTGCCATTTCTTGCAATCAAAAGGGTCACGAGAGAAGCACGGATACATGTCTGACAAGTCACAGTTACAATTTCAATGCTCATGCTAGAGTGTCAAACCCAATGATAAGTTGTTTTAATTGTATTTTATGAATGCAGCAGCTGGAACAGCAGGAAAATGTGATTCGCAAATGAAAAACGGAGCTTATAAATTATGGAACCTAACCCTACTTTTGTTTACGATATACGAATGCCTCAACTGTGCAGTGGAATATGTTTAGCCTCTAGCGAATAGGGAAATGCCTGAAATTAAAAATGGATTTGCGGCTGAACAATTTGTAAATGTACATTGCAAATTACATTTTTAAATTGAAAAGGAACCCAGCTCCCCAGTGCAAACCCCGAGGGAGGCCCTATACCTCTAATTGCTTAGTTTGGCTTATCGATCACGCATTCACAACTGCGACAAATTGTTATAATATTTTCATTTCAGGTTATTATTTTGTCCAACATGATCGATGAATAAATCACAGCCATATGGAAGAATTGCATACCTTCAAGAATCAAGATGCACCATTCCTGAGAAGAATGAGGGTAGTTAGATCCTGTCACAATTTGACGGTTACAGGCTAAACTAAATTAGGTCATTCTCTGCTTTCGAAAGGGTAGTAGTACTGTATAGTATAGTAGTAAATTACTTTTGAGTATTAAAATTCGGGTAAATTGGCGGAAATTCCTTTATAATATCGACTTTCATCCTGAAGATCAGATTCGTATTCACTATATAATGTAAATCTTTCTGTGATCAATCATAGATCATAGTCGTTCAATTTCTGTTCAGTACTGTATACAATTCCCGGGTCTTGTAGCATTGATTACGCTCTCAGTTTTCCAAACTGCCAGATTAACTGAGAAAACTCGTAGAAAAGAGGCTTTTTTTTGAGTGGGCTCCGCGCAACTAGTTTTGTTCTCCAGTAGAAGAAAATCTTGCCGACTTGAATTTGACCGTTTCTTCAATGGGCAATGACATATGATTTGACCAAGAGGTCCAGTCCAGTCCGACACCCTCCTGAGCTTCCTCTAATTCCCCATGTATGATGCGTTAACGCCTGATGCATGATGAATTACAAGTAATTAGGGGTAGCATAGCATGGTGATTGCAAAGTCAGAAGTTGTAAATTCAAACTGGGTACTGACGAGGTTAGGGTTGCAGTTACACAACAAATGTTCATTCCCCTACACCCTAATAGTTTTGTGCGATGCACTTCAAATCAAATCAATTGCCCGTCTACTCACCAAGCATTTCTTTTTCAAGTACTTTATACGATAGCAGAGCCTACGTAAGTTGTAAGCACTTCTCTCGATGCGACCATGTCAACAATGTTGGTAGTGAAACAATAACAACGGAGACGGAGGCATGAGTTTTCAATTGGACAGCTGACAACGGTCAAACATAGGATAGGTGCTTGTGCGTTCAACTGGCTGATAGAAAACACAGGTTACATGAGTGCTGTAAGTTGTAATGTATTAATGAAAACAGAAACATCTCTGCAAAAATCTGCAGCTGAGACTTGGTAAACTCAAGATGTTTGTTTGACAGAAGGATGACCTAATACAGTGTAAACATTCTGTCAGCTCGTGTGTACCATCTCCTTACTCCTTGTAGGTCACTCAATGTCATTCGGAATTGTGATAATTTAGAATAAAATTTGCACTGTGCACGTCTATACGTGCAATAGACTACAGATACACGATACACCATATGCCATAATACAAACTGACAAATTAAGAATTAAGTACATCTGAGTTCTTTGTCTTACCTTTCTAGAACAGCGATGGTAGTTATTATTATTATTGGACGTCTCATGTACGAACTTGATTGTGGATGTACGGATGGGGACGTGAGTCGTCATCACAATGGGCCGACCTCCAGGATCGACCACATTTACTTTGACCCCGTTCCGGCCGAAGTACTGTCCGCCAAACGGAACTTCGACCAATCGGCCCACCGTCTCGTCACCCATCCGTTATCGAACAGACTGTCGGACATCAGGTCACCACCGCCAACGCCAATCCACCATTCCGAGCAGGAGCAGAGAGAGTAACCTGGAGACGAGTCAGGTGTACGAAGAGCACTGGACACTAGAAGTGGCCCGAAGCTGAGGCCAGCTTGGACGGGTCTGGCCTGACGTAGAGAGGCCAAGCACAGTGCAGCCTATACCGAGAGCCCACAGCCCACTCTTCCTGCCATACTCGTCTGATGTAGAGGGTCGCTGGGCGTCTGGAGTGACGAGGGCTGGTTCGGGGTACCAGGCCAGCTAGTCTAGGTCGTCCTGTTCCGCAGAGAAAGTTCGCATGGACGAGGCTGCTGGTAGCGAGCAGGCGGAGAGAGCTCGACTGGATCCCTGCACTCTGTCTCTCCCCACTTGTCGAGGTTGGCCTTTTACGTGTGTGTGAGTGAATAGAATGTCATGGCGGATTTGAAAGTAGATGAACGTCATCTCGCTCTCATGCGCCACACAAGCATGATCCTGGGCCTCAGCTCGGCCTATATCTCTATAGACCAGGCCACGACGTCATCCTCCTTATGCCTTCTCTACTGCTCCCTCCTCAGCACATCACTTTCAATAATGAGCAGTTGGGTTGTGTCCCTCTGTCTGTCGGTCTATCTGTCACACAACAACTTTTAAAGTTTGTCAACACGGCTCCAGGGCGATCAATTCAATGTCATGGCAACCTATTCCTACACAATACAATTTCCTATAATTGACAGTTGCGCGGAGACAATAAGGTGGGTGAAAGTTGGGCGGGGACAATAGGGTGGGCGAAGGTTGCGTGGGGGCAATACGGTGGGCGAAAGTTGGGCGTGGACGTGGACAATACGGTGGGCGAATGTTGGGCGGGGACAATAGGGTGGCCGAATGTTGGGCGGGGACAATAAGGTGGGCGAAAATTGGGCGGGACTTGAAGATGAAAAGATTTATTTAAAAAAAAAATTCAACTCAATACACAGACCAGTGCTAAGCACTAAGTGATGGGCAGCTAGTAAGTCGATATCCATGCCCCCCAGAACAACATAGCTTTAACCTCCCTGTTCATCAGGTTTGCATATGCAGTGCAGTAGAGCTGAAATGGAAAGATATGCACAGTTTTTCGACTATTTATCCGGCATTTTTTACCACTGATATTTATCATTTTTTATCCAAGCCTTCGCCTATAAAAAATGATAAAAAATGATAAAAAATGATAAAAAATCAATTCGGTAGAAATTGAGGTAGATATCACGTAAAGAAAGGTGAAAAAAGTCAAAATTCGTTAAACCAAACGCATTTTCTCGTCGTTCGTCGTCGTTGGCCTTCTCATTTTTAATACAAACGATTTTTTAGTGCTTGTGTTTTTTTCTGTGTAAACTCCGCTTTGTTCCTTCTCCAATATCAATCCTTACACCATGTACGATCAGATATCAGATCACTGTATTCAAATTTTCGCGCACTTTTGTATTATTTATCATTTTATCATTTTTTGTCCTTTTTTGATATTTATCGATACAAAATATGCAAATTGATGAAAAGTCTAAACACTGGATATGCATAAAGACAAAGAAAAGTCGACCGGACGAATCAGTGCTAGAAAGTGATCTAGTTTTCTTTGGCTTGTAATTTTTGCGTCAACAAAAATATAGAAAAGCCAAGCTAATTTCCGATGCTAATATTTAAATGTTAATTTAGTGAGGTATGCGCGCGCTTAAACTAGAATAACTAATAACTACTTGTAAGTCTCCGAGTCCGTTTAGATAAAGCTAACCTAACTTGAAGGAAATGAATCTGAAGAAATAGCCTGAGAAATTAGCCTGGCTTTTTGTATATTTTTGTTGAAGCACTAATGTTTTTCCGATGCGTCTCATCAATGCTTGGCTCAAGGTCATTAGGTGCCAACCCTTTAGGTGGTTCTGCAATGTAAAGTGGCAAATATCTAGTGACAATAGTCAAGCCGTTTGAATTCGGTCTAAGCAATATTATTCAAAAATCAAGGAGGCTTTATATTTGGAAAACGAGGTGAGAACCTAAAATTTAGATCAACCCACCCGCAAAGTTCTATTAATAATTCAAATAGAAGGTAGTTATTGTCAGGATTAGCGACTCAAAAGACAAATGCTAAGAACTTAAACTATTATTGCATTAAGAAGGGTACACCAGCACAAAAGTTCTCCAGGGTGTTTTACTACATACACGCGCCTTCGACGCTGATGCCTGCGAAACTTACCCAACCGACCAACCAAACTTCGTTGAAACGGGTTGCTCTTCCTGGCTCTGGAGCATAGTCGTTGCAATTCGTAATGCGATACATACGATACATACGGAACGGATAGTTCGAGAAGCAAGCAAGAGGTGGCGGTACAAATTAATTCTGACTCGTATAAACTTCCCCAAAAATGATTAACTATTTCCTCAAAATATATTTTTCAAAAAACATAAGCAATGACTTTGACTCGAAACGTGGCATTAAACCTCCCAAATTAGTTTGAAGGCAAGGCACACCGTCTGATGCAACCCTGTATTGCAATTTGCAATGTCAGATCCAGATGACAAAACGAGACGATCATCTCTGTTGTTTCGTCGAAAACCAGGCAAATGTACGTCGTTGGTAGAGTATCAACGTCCAGCAGGCATTAAAGCGATCATGCCAAAATGAAAAGCAGTGAGCAGGAAGTGTGCAACCGCAGCGCAAGACGACGGCGCTACAGTCTCGTACCCGTACCCGAGCGCCACCCTGCGGAGATATTGTGTCTGCCCTTTGCATTTCATGCCCTAGCACATTAACTTCTAACTTCTTAACTTTCTTTCAAGATAAGTTTGACCTTTGTTATCTCAGTGTTTTCTGTATCTGTCTCTGTAATTTCAATTTCCATAGCCCAACGCTTCATCGCTCAATAAAAGGAATAGAAATCGCTCTGTAGAATAGAAATAGGATATATGTAAATGACATACAATTGTAGACTATTTTGGGTCTGTCAGTTTCTAATTTTAAAATATTTTAAGGTTTTAGTCTATATTTGCATTTTTATGTTTGTTTCTTTTTTATGTTGGTGCATGCTTTGAACTTCTTTGACATTATTTCTGCTTTTCCATACTACTGCAGAGTTGGAAGGTTAATTTGGCTATTGCATTAGATTTCGATTCAAGAACTTGCCCTAGGTTTTATGTTCTTTACACTGCATTTTCTTTAAAATTCAAGGCTTAATTTTAATAAAATGTTTCTCACCACTTTTATTGGCATTTTTATATAGCATAACGGACAGGAATTTGCAAGGCAAATGTTTTTCATTCGCATACGTAGTTTTGTATAAAACGTATCTTTTGTATGCGTATTTGAGCGCAAGTATTGGAATTTTTGGTGCATATTTCCTAGCTTAGACAAGATATCGTTTAAAAACCTACTATACGTACGCCAATGTCAAGTCAACATGTAGCATCATGTCATGAAAAACGAAATATTGCACGTGTTTCTGTGCGTGCAGTGGTGTTGTTTCAACTTCCCGAAATTGTAGAAATACCAAATACTCATTAAATGAAAGTACCAAAATAAGCGAGGTTTATTTTAAATGTAGAGTGAATATTGCGCAACGATAGTATCCCCTTCCACTGTAATTCAATATTTTTTCCGAACATTATTTTTATTCCTTTTTTGTAAAAATAGCATCACAGATCGCTACGCTTGAAGATCAGCTTTCATTTTGCCGTTGTTGCTGGTCGGCTTCTATCAAGGAATCTTGCGCATCTTGAGTTATGCCAAACTAGTTTTACCCACCAATTATTATAAAACGTTCATCGAATTTATATTAAGAGTTCAATATCCTGTATCATGTATCACATCTTCTTTCAGGACACATAAACCACTCAGAAGATCAGCGCTCGACCGCTTGTTATGTAGCTATTTGTATACATAAGCCCGACATTTGACATTAATGTAAGTGTTCTTGGCTTGGTTTCTCTGTTGTATTTATGTATGTAGTTTATGTTGAAGCAAATATGTACAATAGAAACGTTTACAAAATCTACAGTTATTTTTATTATGTATAATTATTTTTTTTACAAAAATCTGTGTATATTTTACTAAGCGTCAGGCTACTTTGTACAGCGTTGCAAAATACAAAATAGATCGGGAAATACCTACATTCTGCTATACATAATAGATATTTATGCAAAATCGTAAATTTTCTATATTAGCTCCAAGCTTCAACATATCTATCCTATAGGTCCATTGTCCATTGCTATGGTGAATGTGTAGAAAAATATCTTTATCTGTGTGCCCCAGTGTGTTTAGATATGCAAAGTTCAAAAGTACAAGGTGCATATTATACTGCCATGTGATACATTGAAAGAACTCAAGAATACTAGAGATTTTTACGAGTTCCCCTTTCCCCTACATTTTGCATGTAAAAAGCAGCAGCAATACATTCTACGTATTCCCACTACATTTGCATGCAATCCTGTGCAAGGATTATGCAAATGAAATACATAGCATTTCGTCAGCTACGTGAAGCGTAGCGTCCTCCGTTTTTCTTTCCTACAATCTGTTCTGTGCATCTCTCCCACTTTCCTTTGTTTACAATTTGCAGAGCCCTTCCAGCTGCTGTGAGATGAAAAATACCAAGTATTTCCCGAATTATGAGTGAATTCATGCGCCTCAAGCGAATTAAATAATTAATTGAGGATTTCTCTGTTCGCAATTTCTTTAATCAAACTGAGTTGTTTATTCAAATTGTTGCATGTACGTCATATTCACTTCACATACAAGTTAGGTAACAGTAACAGTCCATCAGTTTATCTACTTTTGGCATGAAATTATTCCAGGAAAGTTTCCATAGCTCTGTTCACTTCCTCGGGCATATCATTTTGAATGAAGTGGTTTCCCTTGGCTATGTACACAATCTTCATGTTATCCACGTACTCCCGGGTCAATTCGGGTAAATCCTTCTCCAGGGCAATGTCATGCTCACCCCAAATCACAAGCGTTGGGCATTTAATAGTGGGGATGTTGAGAATCCTGGGATTCAGTGTTTCAGCTGCACTGACGACATTACGGTAGTAGTTCACCGGTGGAGTCCAAGCACCTGATCAACAACAAAATTTCAAATGGCCGCTTAAACAAATACTAGCAGAAAAGCTTTCCCAGATTTTCAGAAAAGGTTCAAATTGACAATTCTTTAGTTTACCTTTCCTGGAAAAGGTGTATTTATATGCTTCCAACTCTTCCTCTGGCATTGGAAGAACTCCATCCACATTCACGAACATTCGTTTGAAGATGTTCAAGTCGTCGTTGTGCATCGAGAGCTCTGGAAGATATGGCAGTTGAAATAGGAAGATGTACCTAGCAAATACGAAGATTCAAAATTGCTCACTGGTTCTTCGTCACCCATGGAGTTTATATCAATATTTTGATATGATGGGCATAAGAGAGAGATGGACAAAATCATTGCGAAAGGTAAATCAAAAAAATTTAAGTTTCAGTTTAACCTCAAATTAGATATTCCGCAAAGAGCTGTTTTTCGGTATTCGCCTAATAGCAAATATTCGCCCTGCAGCATTTGCCTAGTGGGCGAGTAGTGGCCAGAGGAGCCAATATTCGCCAATTTGAAGAATATTCGCCTCATATTTGCCAATTTTGTGAATATTCACCTAATATTTGCCAATTTTGAGAATATTCGCTTAACATCCGCCTAAAATGTCCCAATTCGGAGAATATCCGCCAAATGTACGCCTCATTGTTCGTCAATATTAATCGATCTATCGCGAATTTTGGAGGGCAAATATTAGGCGAATGTTAGGCGATTATTCGCCCCTTCGCTTTCGCCGTTGAATTCCAGCAATTTTTGGACGAATATTCAAGGCATCACTACCTCAAATCCCTGCAATAAAAATTTACCGGATTTTCAAATAAATTCAGCTTAACCTATTTGTGAAAATCACAATTTCTGAAATGAATGCCGTATTAAAATAAATTGTTCAAATTAAAAGTCGGATTTCATGAACTTAGGAATCTCAGGCTCGAAATCGCATCCACCAAAGCTTTAAAATTTCAATAATAATTTTATAATTATATATTTTATAATTTAAAATCTCGAGTGTTTTGAAAATACTGGTCAAACTTGTGACGTTTACACATTCACATTACATTTGTGCCACGGTCACGGTATATAAAATTGAATTGTACACAGAATCTCATTTACCATGATTTCAGCAACTGAGCAATTGAGCTTTGAAGCTTCTTCCGGAAGGCGGCAGGCTGAAAAATGGGACATAAAATTAATATTCTTTCAATGATCACCTAAAGCTATCATTTAGCCAAAGATTGACTATTTTTTTTAATTACATGAGGAGCATTCATGATAATAAGCTTGGTAACAATTTCTGGATATTTGGCTGCCACAGTCCAGGCAATAGCACCACCCCAATCATGCCCGACAAGAATACAATTTCTTCGTCCAAGTCCTTTCACAACATCCACAATATCCTTCTCCAGGAGTTCCAATCGATAGTCAGTCACTTTGCTGGGCTTGTCACTGTCTCCATACCCTAATTCGTGGTGATGAACATAATTGTATTAAGTGGAGAAAAGGCCCTGCGGGCAGAGCGGAAAGGGCATTAGTTACTCAAGTGTTAACTAAACAGGCCTCACCTCGTAAGTCCAAAGCCACGACCCTAAAAGTAGTTTGTAAAACAATTAAGGTACACATGTAGTTTCATTCATCAGATAAAATAATGGTTCATGCTGAGAGGAAATACGCTTGCCAGCGTTTTCCCCTCAACATTTCCATAATGCGGTTATTGGGTTTGTGTTAATGTGATTTGCTTACCAATGAGTTTTGGCAAAATGCTTGAGCTGGTGACGCCAGGAAAACCAGAACTCGGGGAATCCATGGACAAAGAGCATGAGAGGCTTATCTTTGTCACCGTTCTCAACATAATGCAACTTTACGTCCTGTAAAATAGGTTACATGCTGTTAGGAAACAATTGAACCATTCTACACAAACTCCATTTTATTCTAGTAGATGAAGGCTTATAGTTATAGTAAACAAATATTACACTTTTGTTATACACTAAAAAGAAGCACTATGCAGGAATACATTTCTTTATTTTTAATTAAACTTTAAAATTCGAAACTATCAATTTTAAGGAAATTGGGCAATGTAAATTGGTGCAAATAGCCTTAGACGCGCACGTGTCTACCTACGCGCAGGGGGATTTGTTCGCATTGGGCATGGGCACGTGGCACGTGCCTATTTGCACGCAGATGGATTTGGCCGAATACATCTATTGTGCTTGATAAGCGCATTATTATATGAGGGCATAAGTCAAGTATTTCAAATGAGATAATTGGATTGTTTTTCATTATCTGTCTATTAAGTAAATATCCTTAACTATGTATAATTAACCATGACGTATAATGCAGATTATAGATATACTATTCCACTATTACTGTTGAACACTATGGAAATCAATCACATGCAACTAGTTATACATATTGTACTGCAGAAACGTTAAATGTAGAAACGTGTATTATATATGCTGCGTCGATTTGCAATGCGAGTTGTTGGGAAGAGCCTCATCTTACGCGGATGAAGTTTGACCCAATTATACTTGAGACTCATCTTCCGCGGATGAAGTTTGACCTAATTATACTGGAGCCCACATCAAATTTACTGCAAGAAAA
>JAQFXZ010001920.1:0-10695 GCA_034694025.1 Ceratophysella scotica | reverse complement strand
GGAAGGAGACAAGAGTGAAATGCATACTTGCGCTTCCTTGAACATTGGATTTCCATAGTAGAACCATAAAAGAATCCAAGTGTGGTATATGGTTTTTCGGTGGCCTGAACAAGGCTTTACTAACTGTACAAGATGAAGCCAGCGGCTACAAATCACTCCGGCTTATGAAATCTCTCTTCGCCTACTTTCTCCCTAACATCTCCTTTATGGCCCTGTACAGAGACCAATTCCCTTCCTCCCCACTTACAAGGCAAAACAGAGCTTAGACAAATTTGTAATCCAATCCAATCCGCCACTACAACCTTCGAATCCACTCAATTCACCCTCACTCATACCGCTTTCACCTTTCATCCATCAATTCTGCTATCCTCACTCCGCAGCCGCAGCCCTACTTCCACCCACTACTCGACTCGCTTCTGTCCACCTTCTCCTCACCAATCTACACTGTGAGAAACTCTAATTTTTCTGTAGTGACAGACCTAGAGGTGATTTTTTTGTACTTGATCGCGTTGAACATAATTTGCGTTTTTTATTCTAGGCTGCGTATTTCCAAAATGCACATGACATTTCCAAGTCAAGGATAGGACATACACTTGCCATGTACAGGGTTTTTTATAAAGGACAGGCCACCATGTTATTCCGTATCCCATAGAAACGCAGCACAAATTTATATGTTCACGCCCTACCAAAATTCACTCAGTATTTCGAATTTCTTACTTAATTTTCATCATCTTAATATTACTTCCAAAGCAGTACACTCACTTAAATACTGAAATATTGTAAAAACTGAATACTCACTTTCTCACTTAAATACTTAAATACACTCACTAAATGCGCGCGTGGCTTTCGAATGCTGAATAATATTGCGGGCTGTAACATACAGTCAGTGTTTATTTATTTCAATTTCGTTATTTTTGGTCACGTGGGTGGCCTGTCCTTTATAAAACACCCTGTAGAGTTCAGTGGTAGGATATTTGTAGATTAGGGTTAGAATATGTTAAATTAATCAGAAGCGTCCTTCGGGCATGTCAAGAAAGCTAACGTAGCCTAACCTAACCTAGCTCAACCTACTTAACTAACTTACCTAACTTAAAGGGAAAAAAGCTAATGCAATACCCTGAGTTGGAAATTCCTTCTGCATTTTGGATATATATGCTTCGAGGCCACATGCTTGTGCAGGTTCTATCGATAACGTGCTCTCGTACAAGAAACAATCTATGCCAAGTATTTTAAAAATAGCTAATAAAATTGCGTTATTATAGTAAGATTGAGCTGAGCCACTTTAATGTGAATTCTGCTAATGTGCAACGATGCTATACAAGCTATTTATGAAACGCGCGGGAGTGTCGTCAATTCCTAGCCTAGAAATACCAATCATGCTGAATGTGCATAACGTTCCTTCGAAACATTAACTGAAGACGTACATTCCTTCCAAATACATCGCTTTCCTTGACAGTGAAAGCGTTGTCCTGTTTTTCTATTGTTTTGCCACACTTTCTCGAATGCAAGCTCAATTGCCTCATCATCGCCATTTACCGGAAGGCACATGAGTAGTCTGAAAGGTGGATCACATGGATGAACCCACCATCTCCCAAAGTTGAGCATTAGGATGAATTGTAGTGAAAGTAGATCTGATAAGAGATCCGTGTTGCTGGTGGTTTGTGGTGACTGTGGCCTCCGAGCACCGGAGACCCATGTGTGAGATGCGGGGGTTGTGTGTGCGTTGTGAATCGATACAAAGTAGATGAGTCTGAGGGCGTAGAAATGGGTTATGGCTAAAAAAGCTGGGTCAGAGTTATGACCCGAGCAACTCGTCAACCCGCTCTGTCTCTACCTCCTGGAGTGGCTGGAAACCGCAGTGACAAAAGCTCTGGGCTCTGGTCTCTCTCCCCACCAAGAACTGCTTAGTTAAATGGCTAGTAAAGGAGACACCATTTGTCATCAATTCCAGCACACAACATTTAGCCTCCCAATGCATATACAACAGACCATAAAAGCTTCTGATGATACTATCATGAAATTACTGGGCTTCCCTTCCTCCGCCCAAACAGGGCTCGAGCGACCCAGAGCCTCTCCGTTCCGTTCACAGACCCCATCTCACATCCACGCACCAGAGAGACACAACATTTTACCATTACCTTACACTACATAACCGCACTCCGTTCACAGCTATTAAAATGTATATTATTATTATCTCACGCGCTGTGGGACCGGCAGACGGAGGCCTTTCCCCACCCGCCCACCTCCGTCCGCACTCCTCGTCCAGGAATGAATCTTCCCTCTTCCTCCGCCCATATGTCCCGGCTCTTCCGAGTGGGTCCAGTGAGGAGTGCGGGAGGGACTACTTATGGCATTCGCATTAATAACCGAACGTAATTAATGTCCGGAGGACGATAAGGAAACCGCCTAATGGACAGGCAACTGGAAGGTGGGACTCAGGCCTCCAAGTCCTGCTGGACGCACCCAGCGCTCAGAGCTGTGAACCAGTGCGGCCAGAATATGTATACTGTAGTATATAACTAGAGAACGAGAGAAAGTCTCAGTCACCTTTGGAGAGTCGCCAGAGTTCTTTGGAGGAAAAAACTCCCGTGGCCAATATCGTGTCATTGCATATTACACCGTTGTACGGATTGTGAGCATACCCTGTCCAAATAAACCAATATTTCATTAGTCACCGCATTCACAGATACTAATACATATTAGCTACTCAAGCTATGTCGTGGACCAGGTTCAACGAAGCAAAGCTAGCTGAAGCAGAGTCGCCTTTCAAAGCAAGGACGTAAATCTAAAGCTGCATCAAAGAACTCAGTGTAAGCACCATTTCATTAGTGAGAATCTTTCTTGTTCGGATTTTGGAGAGGAGAACCCTTTTGTGACGGGGATGATGACACTTCGAATACAGCTTAGTCATGCTAGGGCTTGCTATACAGCATTGCTCGAAGATTTAAAAAAAAAAGACCTACACATTACGCGAAGATGATGTATTTGAGGATACGGTATTAATGTGCGATCGACAATCAAGCAGGGCTGGGCAAAATCATTTGATTTTGAAAATCACTGAATTTATAATCATAATTTTGGTTATCTAAAGGATTTTGATTTTCAAGAAATTACTTGATTTTGTATTTTTATTTAAAAAAAAGTGTCTTTGAAATGAAAAATCACGATTTTCAGCTGCGACTTTAAATCACGGTTTGATTTCAAAATCAGAATTTAAAATAAAAAATATCGTTGATTTTGATTTGATGATTTGATTTTGACGGTGAAAAGGAATTTTTGTCGACTTTGGGATTTTTTTAAAAATAGGAAGCAGCGCTATACTTTTGCGTTATAGTGGGATTCGTAGTACTAGTACTTAGTACTACAATATAAAATACTAACATTGGCCAATTACCAGCATCCTCTAAAAAAAATTTTTTGCGCGCCATTTTTTCTCAATTTTTTTTGCAACCCCAGAGGCGAAAATCTGGACCGGAAAAGAGTTTTAGTCAATCTAGAGGATCTAATTAACAAGCTCTAGAAGTTTCATGCAAATCGGCTCTGGGCCCAAAATCCTTCAAAATCCAAAAAAATCGTGAAAATCGAGCTTATCCGGTAAGGTCCTTTTCGGTGACTTTTAACAAAACATTTAAAAAATCATTTTCTAATGATTTTACCCAGCCCTACAATCAAGGTTCTATGATTTGCAAACCTATGATGGAACTCCGGTCCTGAAAATTAGTTGAGTCTGGTTGAGTCCAAGTTAGCCAGAAACAATTTTTAACTTATATATATGCGGAACTAGGAGAGTCAAACATGGCGTGAAACATGGCGTGAGTTCTTTAAACTACGATTTAAATATTCCAAGAGATTTTACGACTTTACGTACCAGTGGAAAAGTCAGATTCGATTCGTCATAATTTTTAACCGCTTAATAACATGAACTAAGCTTCAAGAACAAGAGCAAGTAATTTGACTTTTGGACCTTGGATCCTACGATAAATAATAGATAGTTTTTAAACGAGCTCGTATGTGTATTGAAGTCCATACAAGTAGCCTCAAAATATATAAAAGCAAGAATGACAGAACCAAAAAGAAAAGCAAAATAATTGTTAAACGAGGAGCAGTGAGCAGGAGTTTGTTTGACGGACAGGAAGTGGGTGGTTATTGTTTGTTGAACCAATGAGGTGTTGGAGTTGAAGGAAGTGTCCGACTGACAAGTCCGCTCGACTGAATGAGCGAGACATGAATTGAGAACTGGACGGAATCTGGGCCTTCTGTCAGAACTGGAAAGTCAGTTCATCCAGGCGGAAGCTCGGGAGAGAGGGAGAAGAGAGGAGATGGAGGGTGAGTCTGTGTCAGGGAAAGGTGAGGTTCTTTGTGGGATGAGTCCGATCGTCTGACGGCTCAATCCGCACTGAAACCTCTCCACGGTTATGAAAAGTCTGACTGAGGCGAAGGGAAAACTGGACGGAAGTGCCGACTAAGGACTTATCAATTGGGCTCCTTATCTCCTGTCCACCCAAATGCCCGATGTCTTCTGCCCAAACTCAAAGCGACCCGATTCTTTTGGCCCTACGATATTGCGTCCAAATCGAAAATGAACAAAAAAAATTAATGCTCAGTTTTGCTTTACTTCAGCATTTTGAACTCTCGTTCTATGAGTTGAGAATCCAATTGGACACAAAAATAGGTTTTATGTTATATTTGTGCCTATATTGGCGCCTAACCTATTGCTTCTCTTAATGCTCTCGTTTCAGTTTTAGATTCTGGTTCTCATAATACGTACAGCGTTGAGTAATTCTATAAATATTTCATTTTTAATGCGATATTTCCTGCAACAACAGCACACTATGTGAGATTTCTATTGATTCTATCAATATTCTCTTTTAAATTGCGGATTACCAATTCTGAACATCAGGGAATAAGATTTGGTCACTTTGAGAAGAGGCAAGAAAATGCGGGCAGTTGGGCGTCCTCTGTGGCTTATGTGGACCAAAGGCTGGAGGGATGTTGACAAGAGCGGTTTTTTGGTTGGTGTGGGAAGTGAATTGATGAGGAGTCTGGGTTGCCTTTGAAACAAGCTCAGGTCTCCGTTTTATAGGCCATGAGTCCCTCCATTTTCCTCAAGACGTACGACCACTATCGTTTGTCATAGACCTCACCAAAAAGAGTCCCGTGAAGAAAGCGAGCTTTCTCCGACCAACGCTCTTTCCCTCTTACCAAAGAATAATTTACAACTACCTTTTGGTTTCGGGTATTTTTTCTTCCCCAAAACGACTTTTGGAGAGTCATCCATACAGGAGTGAGTTGTACCTCGTTGAGACCAACCCCCGCTTTCCCGCTCCCTTTAAATATCATCAATAAATCCTGAAATCTCAAATAGATTGCTCATCTATACTCATCTCTCCGACTCGGAACAGTCAGCTACCATTTATTACAACCCACTTATGTGTCTTCACCAAATATCCTTGTACTTGGGCAGGAAACGGAGATGGGAGGTAGACAGGAACAAAGACGAACCTCTACACACAGCTCCTCCTCCTCAATTTCAGCACACAATTCAACTGTATAAATCAATTCGAACCTTCATTCCACTTTCAATGCTTCTCAGCTTATGTCTTCTATTCGGATCTTTAACCTTGAGCAGATCATACCATTCTCCCAACTCATCTCCTAAATACTTGGAACCAAAACGGAATTTATGTCTCACTTCGTATTCCACCGCTCCCCTTGAAATGTCAACTAGATATGCACTACCATATACTCTTGCTGGAGTGGAATGATATACGACAAATGTTGCATGTTTTGCGATTTCTGAACAGCGGAATAAATTTATCGGCCTCGTATTACCAAGGTCACATCTCGGGTCAAATAACTTTCAATTATATAACAAATGCTTTCTTTGCCGCAGAATCCGGTTTAATGATAAATGGCACAGCTTCGTATGTTTAAATAAAATCATTCCTGGGCGTTCGTTTTTCTAAAAAAATCCATTCCTTGGCATACCTCTTTCTAAAAAATTCTTCAATTGCGAATGTATTGTATTTTGTATTAAACGTGCTTAAACCTATCTACCCATTCAGGTACTTGAGAAGGTATGACTAACCCCTCCTGATTGGGGCCACTATACTAATTCGTGTTCGATATTCACATCTGATTGCACTTAGGCACAGTAGGATCAATGTGTACCCCGTTTGGCGTTTAGTGCACCGGTACTCAGAGCTTAATAGAGATGCTGTTGCAGAGCATTCCTTTGATTTTGAAGTGTAAATCCGCCCACCCATTTTGCTAACTGAGCTATTAGAAAGTAAATGTGAAAGTCTATAGAGAAAGATGTGGGTTCGAGTCTAAGTTGAGTGCTTTAGTTTTGCATGCCTTTGGTCAAGTCCCTTACAACACTTCAAACCAGGACGGAGTGAAAATAGAGATTTAAAGAAGCCATTAAGGAAGGAACCTCATTTGCACACTGGAGGAGAAAGTGTGAAAAATCTGCATATGTAATCAAAGTAACAGCTTGTTGAGCAGAGACTTCTCTTCCGCACTGAGACAGGGATTTGGGCCTTAATTATTATTACCTCTCAAACATCCACTTAATGCTCAGAATGACTCTATAAAAATTGAACTTTTCTTTACACACCCTGCTCACAGACTCGAGGCATTGTCTTTCCTAATTGTAGCTCTTCTGAGGTGTTGTAATTGAGAAAAATGCAAACTAGACGAGTTTGTTTTAGCACTGATGGGGCTTACTTGAGAATCAAGTCATTCTACGCAGCTCACGCAACCCTTTTTTATGCTTGAAATTGACAGCTTTAGAACTTCCCGAAATACTGCTTTAGAAAACGCTTCCTCAGGAGCATTTTCATATACTTTTGCATAGCGATTTGTAACAACGACGCAATTCAATATATTGAATTTAAACCAACAGAAAGCGAAACATTACAACTTGTTTTGCCGTATTTTAGCCACTTTGTACAACAAGAAAAAGGGACCCAAAGCTAACTAAATCAGAACTAGAGTTATAATTATTATCATTAGGAATATTCATATGAGATTTCCTGGATTTAGGAGTTTGAGATACATATTCTAAATTGTTAAGTTAAAGATACATGATGTTGTGCGTAGACATTATTGTCTGTCTCATAGCTCAGAATAAACACCGGTCTAACAAATTAACATGAACGAAATTTGTTTTCTCAAAAGTTCCAGGTATGAACTGAATTGTTATGAGTTTTAATTCTACGCCTAAGTCAAAAATGAAACTCAACCCGAGGAATTAGATAAGTCATCATTAACTCGATTTTGGTACGGTTGGACAAAAGCAGAACAAACAATGCTGTTTATGTGTTTTCTTAAATGTCCATTTTTTAACTTAGCCTAAACCTAAAACTAAACTAACCTAATTGAACTTAATACACCCTGACTGAATTTTGGTTTTGCCCAAATGGCCACTAGGCTGAATTGGTTATAATTGTACAAAATACGAAAATCTCAAAAATTCGTATTGGAAAATTGAGGTATTCTTGAACATTTAATTTGAACAGAAAGCACACTCCTTCAATTTAGAAGATCCTCCAGTTCCCACCTGAGAACCTGCAGGACGGGCTATTCGGTTTTGAGCTGCCGCAGTTGAACTTTCCCCGTCTAATTTGAGTGTTAAGAGCGCGTAAGTGAGAGCGACGGGAGGAATGAAAGATGAAAACGGTCCCGACTCGGCTTGATGCCTGTGAGGATCCGAATGGCAAAGTCTATTTTCCCTGTGTCCTGAGAAGCCTTCCATAAATCCTTATTGTGCTGGAGGAAGAGTGGAGGAAGGAGCGGAGCACGAGACCGATTAAGGGAATGAACATGTTACTCACTTTCACCGGCTCCTCACCCTCACCCCACCAACACTCAACTACAAACTTTGGCCCAAGACGAATCTCGGCCTTCTTACTCACTTCCCACTTCACAAATAGCCTCGCTTTCACCCAACACCCAACAACACTCACTATTTATGTGCATATTTTACACTGAAAACAAAACAAAAAACTTTTGGACTTTCTCACTCGTGAAAAATACAAACTGTTGGGTACAAATAAGAACCCTTCCGCCTACTCTCTTAAATCAACCCACTTTTTAGACGCCAGTCACGACGAGAAATTACAGGGTAATTAAGTGATATACAAGCAAAGATGCAGGACAGTAGTGCTAAATTCCATTTTCTCAAATTAAAGTTGCACTTTATATAAGCAAAATTTACAGGAGCAAAATTCTTTGGTCGTGCAGAAATTTATATTCATTTTTGGTGTAGCTTTTTCAAATTCTCTGAATGACCGTCATTCAAAAATTCCCAAGGTAGTACTGAATTTGATGAAGCTCATTTCATTAGGAAAACAACAAAAACGAAAGCAACCTTTGCATTCTAATTTATAATTTTATCATTTTTTAACCAGTCGCGAATGATCCATGATGATCCATGAATTTTTCCAAGCAGAATTTATGGCTCAAGATTTTAGATACCTGAATGGACGTGAATCAAATTTAGCAAAATATAATTCCACCCTCAAATGTTAGGTTCAGTTTCATTTAAAATTCATTCTTCGGTTAATTATACGTCTAGAAACATTTATTGAACCTAACCATTCACTTTCTTCTGGAGAAAGCATTGCCTCCAACAGGACTGAGTCTGTTGTAAGTGTGTGGTGAGGTGATCTGGTGGGTTGCTTTATATTGGGAGGGATCCGCTTGAGATGAAGAGCCGATTAGAGTGACAGTTAGACTAGGCCCTCTCTCTTTTATGAATGGATATGAGTTGAATGTTACCACCAACACATAACTCGGCTCAAGACTCCGCACTAGACCTCTGCTCCCAGAATCAAATATCATGATTTATAAAACCTCTTCTCACCCATCAAATAAAAAAGGAACATCCAAAGGCCTTTCTCCACGTTCTTCCGACTCAGAGCACTCCAACTACATCCATTTCTACACCAATTCGAATACCACGCTCAAAAAGGCGCTACGTGTCCTGCACCTAGCTCTACTCCATGTATGTAATTGTCACAACAGTACCAATAGAACACAAAAATGAATTACCAAAAATATGATTCTAGTAAAATGAGATCAAGCAATATTTAAATTTTGCCGGGAACAGGACAGTTGAAGTTGGTCCTCCTAGTACCAAAAACTAGCTGATTTTATTGCAAATTTTGAAAGTTGGCCTTCATTTGAATTTGAATTTCCCAAAGTGTGCTATCATTTTTTTTAACAATCTTAGAAACTAGTTATCCTTTTCAAACAATATTTTGAATACTTCGATTTAGGTCCCATAAATGAATCAGGAAATAAAATGCTGCACACGGAGAAAGTGGCATTCTGAAAAGGAGATGGTTGAATTCAGGAACAGGAAACACGTGGTAACCACCCATAGAGAAAGTTGCATGGTAGCCATTCATTTTTTATGATTTCGCTAGTCCTTTGGTTTAGGTTAGGTTATGCGGAAAGCCCGACGAACTTTTGCGTACGTTCTGATTAGGTTAGGTTTTAGTTTGTCTCATGTTCTTAGCAAAATTAATAAAATGGGAGGTTACCGTGTAACTTTCTCCATTGGTGGATATCACGTGCTCCCTGTTCCTGAATTTAACCCAAGAGAGAGTTTCACAACGCACCCATACTTACATAGGAGCACAATCTGTCAATTCGAAAGAAGCAATTGTATGACGTTTCATATGTGAGCATCATATACACGTTAATGACTGGTGTCAGACTGTGCTGGCTAAGGCAGCATTTAGGATAATAAAAAAGAAGTATTTGAACAATTCAGACTATTCGTACCCGAAAGCGCCGACTTATGTTTGTGTTTCGCGTGTAAACGGTTGAGACAAAGGAAGAGCTAAATGGAGTTATTAGAGGGAGTAGAGGGTGCTCGGTAGTTTTATCTGGGACAAGTATGGGACGAGAGCGAGAATTGGAGCCATTGGAGCGGAGTTGAGTTTAAACTGTCGTACGTGTGTCGGAGGAGAGAGGAGACGATGCGGGAGACGAAGAGCATTATTAGGAGATTGTTACAGGATCGGGAGACAAGACGAATCTTGGGGAAGTGAGTTTATATTTTTCTACTCCTTCCTACAGCAATTTCATCACTCGTTATTGAGGAAGAAGGTAATCATAAGGGAGTCTGGAATGGGTTTTTCCATGTGTCCGACCTCGAGGAAGGGAAACTGGGCTGGTCCATTCCAGAACTCACATTGAATTTATACTCATGTTAAACTACGGAATGGGAAGTTCTCACAAGGTCGGAATAGAGAGATTTCCGAAACGCTCCTTCTCATGCCCCACATGACTCCCGAACTTTGTCTGGTCTCCGGTCCCAAGGAGTGACCGGTCCACTGGTCCTTCCCTTCCCATCACTTATCCCAACGCCACTGCTCAACAAACCGGGAACATCGGATCATTGGACATGGAATTTATGCAGCCTCCAGTCCGCACGACCCAGGAGAAAGCCCACCACCCACCCTCTCTTCCTTTCACAGAACCCATTTAGGAAAAGGAAGTCTCCGTCCCGACTCAGCCTTGTTTCAGCTCAACATGAAACCTCTCATCTGAACAACTGATCTAAATGTCCTTCCATCCACACGCAACTCAGCTTCTTCCGCAAGCCCTTTCACCAACTCTCAATTCAGTCTCCTTCTGGGTTTCCCATGGAAACACGCGGGAGTAAATCATAATTAGCTA
>JAQFXZ010001919.1:0-10699 GCA_034694025.1 Ceratophysella scotica | reverse complement strand
GACATTGCACACTGGCCAATGCATAAATACGTTATTTTAAACACTTTCACATATATATAATACCTCTTTTTAGCTAACACCGGCCTTACTTTTTGCCTTTTTGGACCTCCTTTTTATCCAATGTGACCTCCTAATTTGCCTAAAATGCGTAGTACGATAGGTAAAAATTGTAGCTGGACTAAATAAAGGAAGCTAATGGTACTTAGTATCCACAGCTTATTTGAATAAACGTACTATCGTATCATTATAAGATAGCATTAGCAGCAAGATTAAGCAGCAGCGGTGTTCTGTTTAGTGAGACATAGTATGGTCTGGGATAGAAGAAAACTTAAGTTGAAATTCTCCTTTCGAAGCGAGCAGTTTTATCATATATTCCAATATGGCCTCACAAGATCCCGGACGTAGTGACAGTGATGATTCGGAAAACGACGTAGAGAATTAACTCTGTGTTGTACGCGGACGAGGAGGGCCTGGAGTGAATTGGGCGAAAATTAAATCGTTTCTAAATAAAAGAGTGCTGTTAATTTCCCCAACTTTGGGTAGGTTTCATGTTCATTCTTGGGAGTAATGCTGTTGCTATTTACAAAGTGCTGAATAAATAAATGAATAAATAAATTACGTGAAATCACAACAAAAATGGTGGGTACGTCACAGCCAGATGACAACTGAAGGCGTGAAGATATTTGGATGCAAGTATTCGCGTCAATGTCCAGCTCGTGTGCACATTTGTTGTGACTCTTCGACTCAGCAGTGCACAATAATCTGGAGCACTTTAACCTTCGGGTCAGGTTTACTGTGCAAGTTTACTTGGTGCATGGCATGTTGAAAGAATTGTCAGGAGATGAATATTGTAGTATAGTAGTTCCTGGATTCTCGTTCGGGTAACTTCTTGAAAATGTCAGACAATTGACCTGCAGCAACGCATTAGACTAGAAATTGCAAAAACTTAGAAACTGGTATTACTTGAATTGGGACAGACAATTCGAATTTTTCTCAGAATCACTACGAAACTCATTAGAGCCGTAGGTACCTAAGGATGAGAAAACAAACAATATACAGAATTTTAGTCCAGAAGGACTATTTGACGGAATATGGCTCCTTAAGAAATGCATAGCTTGGATTGGCGTGTAAGCAAATCAGCAATAGCAATTACAAATGCTCACGCAACTTTTCTTTTAGCTCAGCTGTTTAAAAAAGCATTAAACAATCCCAATAGATAGTGCATGATGAAATACCGTAAAATTTAAATACCCCTTAAAACTGCACTCATCAAATAGTATGTTTTCGATGTCAAAAACATGTATTAAAATTTAAATTATATGTATCGTAATAGAAAAAAATCCGAAAGGAATTTAGTAAAAAAATATAGTTTTGAAAATTACAATTACGCTGAAGACAATTCTTAACAAAATGCCGATTTTCAATACATTTGTCAGAGAATAAAAAGGTTTATTTTTAGATTGCTTGGCTAATGATGCGGTTTTTATGAATGCGATCTTGTATCATTTCATCATGCAAAATGCATTAGGCGTCATCATAATTGCATCATGTAAAACTTCATCATAAAAACCGCAACATTTACCAAACATTCAAAAATAATTTTCTTTTTTCGTACAATGTTTTAAAAATCGACATTTAAAAAAAAATTATCCTTATTTTTTGATATCGTAAAAATTAGAGACAGAGTTTAAGTTTCAATGAATTATCACGTTCTGTGAGCTACATATTCATTTAAAAAAGTGACATAATGTTCTCATATTAGCTATGTTTGAAAATGGAGAACTGATTCATCCAGTCCCTAGTCACTGATCATATCTTGATATTGACAATACCGAAATAACCACAAACACGCAAGCAGTGTAAAGCAGTTGTGCGTACATAGAACCTCCTTGTACTCTTTTAATGAACTAATTTTCACCAATAACGTCACTGGAAATGATGAGCGTGCTGAGAAACCTAAGAAATTGTTCCAAGGAAGTGAAATTGATATTTGCGTTACGTTTTGTGGTTTCGAGCTGCCGAAGAAGGTTTCATCTTTCCGACCCACGCTCTACTTTATTGGAATAACCAAGAATTCCTTTGATGAAGCGAATTACATTTATTTTCCCGACATGTAGCACCGCCAACGTTGAGTATTGAACCTGATACGGGCTCATTAATTGTAACCGAAGGAGAGTCTGTACAAATTGGATGCATTCCACAAGGAAATCCTACACCCCAAATTACGTGGACCAAAAGAGTAAGTATGGCATCATTATTGTCAAACTCAAGTTGTACACGTCTTCCACCTTATCTCCAGCCTGGTTTCTAAATTCTTCTGACATGTTCCTTAATTAAAGGAAGGTACAATTCCATCCTACCCGAGAGCAGCCATGGCTCAGACCACGCTCACCCTCTACGACGTGTCTCCGCAGGAAACCGGGCTTTATGAGTGCAAGGCGGATAATGGCATCGGGAGACCTGCCATTGGAACAATATACCTACGCGTCCTTTGTAAGTTTTGTAAATAATTCAATTTGTGGTTTCTGGTTTACATTCCGTAACTACTGAGATGCGTCATGCCGTAGGAGCCCGGTTTTCATTGCTCAGTGTTGAAGCTATTCGCGCCTGCTATACACAAGGGAGAAAACTACTCCAGTTCGGAGTACAGATGCAGATTACAAAATGAATGCAGAATCTGGTCGTGAAAGTTTGTGATATGGGTATACTGTACCAATTGCATGAGCAAAATTGCTGAGGTTTACTCAATCAAAGATTAAATAATTCAAGAAAGAGAAAGTCTGCCAAGATAGGCTCGTTAGGTTAAATGGCACATGAGCCTAAAATTCTAGTGCTGCACTTCATTCTATGGATTTCAAACCAGATCAACCGTATTTTGCTTGTACAGAGCTTCTCACATCAACAAAATAGACATCTATGGCATCTGAAATCGGCAGCCGATGAACCGGGTCTTTTTTTTTAAAAAAAACTCCCATTTCAGAAATTTTTAGTGAAAATTTTAATTCATATGGCAAGTGTTTTGCGATAAACCGTAAAAACGGAGATGTAGTATTGGGTCACTAATTTTGACCAATTTATGGAACACGGAACAGACAAAAATGAATGAAATGGGCTGATACTGTCACTACAGGTAAAGTAATAGCTAAGTTTGCTGATAATTTGAAAATATTATAACCTCGTCCATAATACTCGTATAAAACATTTGGAATTTTTCTAGGGAAAATAGCCTTACATATAAACGTGTTCTCTATTGGAGAAGTACTTGATGAATAATATACAAGGATTTCAAAATTAAAGAAATTCTATTACAAAAAAAAATTATATACCGAAATTTGAATACAAGCTGTATATGAATATTTTTACCCAATTTCTTGCTCCTATGTAATTTAGTTACGGCTTAACTTGTGGTGGAAGTTTCAGCCCAATTGATTTAGTTTTGATTATTTTACAGCATTTACAAAATCGGTCAAAATGCCCGAAACAACCCTCTTAGCTCAGACTCAGAGCTGCCTAGTGGCAGCAGCGCTGTATGCAATGTCAGTGTCCAGGATGCAATGCAATGCGATCATGTTCTAATTTATTTACGCTGCCTCTCCACTATCTACTGACTAAATTATGAAACAGACGCTCCAGAAGTGAAGACTCCCAGCAGGATCGTTCATGGTGGCGTCAAGTACAAGGCTATGCTGATGTGTACCGTTCATGCTGATCCAGTACCTGAGGTAAATTATTCAAAACCAAAGTAGAGCTTGACGCCGCCTGCATATCGCTTACCCTGTCGCCGTTTTTGTCTTCCATGCACCTTCGTTGAAGCGATCCAGGGAAGCTGCTTGGACCCGGCAGACCTACGACGCTCATTAGTGCTCTGGAGATCCAAATACTTTAAACTTTGGAGATGAAACATTTCGTGTTTATATGAATGAGTTGGGGCCTGTCTGACTGAGTCCCTTTGATACTCGGCATGAATATGCATGGACGAGGGAGCTGGGCTCCCTTGGAGGTTTTAATGAGTGGAGGAGACAAAAGGCAGAGACGCTTCCACGTCCCTTTTCCCACTGAATACATTCAGCATTACCAATTACCATTGTCTTACAGTGTCGACTTACCTATGGGAATTAGTTGATTCCGTCGCAGAGCTTGTTTGGTGTAATAAATGGAAAATGTAACAAAATCTCGACCAGGGAATCATCTTCTATTTTTTATGACAGGTAGAATGGTTATTTGAGGGAAAACCTGTTTCTCTCACCCAACGTGTACAAGCAGAGTCCCGGGGTTCGGACCATTATCTCATTTTCAGTAGTATCCGAGAAAAGGATTTTGGACTCTATATATGCTCGGCAAACAACAGTCTGGGCTTTGATCTTCGATACGTGGAACTCTCAGGTAATATTCTTCCTTTCCGTTTCAGCTTTTTATTACATGCGCTCTTTAGTGTCCGTAAGGGAGAAAGAACTTACAAACTTTGGGTCATAAACTCTGTGTTTCATATTAAGCAGAACATGGAGGGTTGTTTCAAAAGTTATGAGAGCATTTGATTGCTGACATTTACAGATATAGAATAATTAAACCAAAATGATTTTCATGGATCCCGATAATGTAGCCGGCAAGAAACGCGAATGTGTCATCATCATACTACAAGCAGTACGAACAAAATAAAAACCTTTGGCCAAACTATTTTGGTTTATATGTTCGTCTACTCACAATCGCAACCATGAAAAGTTCACAATTTGACTTTTAACTTAAACTTTTGGGATTCCTCTTCTGTCGAACTACAATGTCAAATACGAAGCTGTTCTGGTCTACCTTTCATTCAGCGATTCAGTTATTCGGTTTTTTATTCGTAGATGCAGATATCTGAAGAAGGTCAAAGTAATATTTATTTATTTATTTATTTATTCACCGTGTGGATAAACAGAAATAACATCACGTGTTACATACACCAACATAAACCCCACCCACAAATGGGATTTATGGAATATAATCCCCATGCATGCTATGTCGCCTCCACCGTTACCTTCGAGTTTTTTTCCCGCTCCCATAAGTTAGGTTCGGATTTCTGGATTCTGGAACGCCGCAGAATTTAATTTAAGCTTAAACCTAAACCTAATCTAACCTAATCTAGCACTGAATCTTACACCATGGGAGGCAAATGGAAATGGCTGCGCAGGAGCTGGCAGAAACACCAGTCACCAACGATGGAAAGCAACGCTGGAGGCGACATAGCATGGGGCTTGGTTTACCTCAGCCCTGAATCACGAACGCATGAGAAATCAGATATATAAATATGGTTAGGAAGTTTTGTGTTGTAACTTTCGGACCAGTTTGCCTGTGTAAATCAAATGCGTCGCTAAAAAGACATGAGACTTCAAAGATTAGGTTGAACGGTTGAGCAAATAGAACTAGCTGCGACTCCATTCGCCGCTTTTCGTCTAACTCGTTTATTTTTTTGCTCCCACGTAGAAACATGGGCATAATTAAATTTAAAATTTAAAACCAACAACAATTAGGCGTTTCTAATCCTCCTGTGGTGACACGCTGGGAGACGTCCTCGTGTGAGCCGCCACGCAAGAATGCTGAGAAGTCCGAAAGCAGAAAGACAATGGTGACAAGTCAGAATGGAAATCAGATTCTGGTCCATGGAAGGAGTTGCACTGTTCATGTCAGCCTCTATTGGGCGGTGGAATGCTACAGCCAACTGATTGATTACCGACTTATTTTCCGAAGCGTGAAAACTGATCAAGATCAACTTGTCAATTCCTTTAATGAAGACAGAGTTCTGCCTTGGACTGAGCTCAACATTCCGGCCGACCCAGCCTTTTCTTTCATTCATACCAAGTCCTTCATTATTCATGGAATAGAGGAAGGACGCACATACGAAGGGGCTTTAAGGGCGAGAAACAAATATGGAAACAGTCATTTGTCATCCGTCTTCCACTTTTCCACAGTTCCAAGTAAGTGTCAGTGGCAAGTCATGGTCTTCCATACCAACTGGATTCATATAGAGCTGCTCATGACCAAGTCGGTCTGATTAATTTCTTCCGTCATGTTGCAAAATGACAGAGTGACGAAAGAGGATCGTCACGAAATCACATAATAGTTTTACAAAACGTAGTCAATCGCCACAACCGTAGTTGAAATTATTGACTGGCTCCATTCCCATTGCTTTGTTTCTTTACTGCCATCTGCCAGTAATTTGCATAATTTTCGCTACCACTGCACTAAATCTAGCGTTAGTTGATATCTAGTTTCTTCTTTGCGTTTCTGATTCAGAAACAAATATTCAGTACTTTCTCCATAATTTTTGTCGCTATGCTATCTCAGCTACCACCTTTCACCACGATGCTTTGCTAGCAAAGTTCCTTTCCAACTTCTACTTACTACAAAATTCAAAAAGTTTAAATAGTAACTCTGAGAAATCTAATTCCGGTTTGCCTTGCGCAATGAAAGAAAGTGGACTTCGATAGTTAATTTTAATGGTCAGCTGACTCAGCTTAGCTTCCGACATCCATTTTCGACAAAATTAAAAAAAACTCTAATGAATAGTGACGTATGCTGCCCGTTTATAATCCTTGCTCCTACTGGAAGTCAATCACATCACAGGTTATGAGTAAATGAAAAGTCAACATCCAGAAAAGTGAGAAAATAAAAAATGTATATTTTCTATGTATTATGTTTAACTTAAGGCTTCACAGGTATGGATAAACGTACAGGATATGCATCAAAGAAAGCCTGGAAGAATTAAAAACCTCCCTGACGGCAGCCTGTGACCAAAATGGGATTGTGGGATTGACAAATTTTATTAACGCAACACGTAGAATTTATAAAACCTTTCATTCCGAGTCCAAGTCTGGTATCTTCTCTGATTAGATCATTTAAATAAAACTAATTCTTTCTCAAAGTTTTATTTAAAAAATGCGTTGCGCTCGCTATATTCAGTTCTCATTTTCTATTCCTAATGTCAAAACAGCGTAGTGTAGTCCCAAAGAATGGACGGATAAGTGCATGATATCATTATTATTTTTGGTTGTTTTGTAGATTCTTATTTCAAGACACATGAATTGAAGGAGCTCTTTCCCCATGTACCCGGTAGGTATTTACTTCGTCGTTAGTTCAATTTGTCTTTCTTGTTCTTTATATATATAATTTTAATTATTTTGAGTAATCAGATGATGCAGAGAGGCCAAACGATGTTAGAACCGACGACGAAAATGGCGACTTGGAAGTTCCTTACTCCGGTGAAACTTCTGTTTTCACACGCATTCCAGGAGCTATGCGGATTCAAATTTTATTAATAGTCTTCTATATACTATAGTATTTTGTAATACTTTCACATTACTTACTAAACTTTATGAACTTGTCCATCGCCATATAATAACCAATCGAATTTGCCTAACCTGCATCTTACTCTTGTTGCATAAAAGTGTGGAATATTGTAAATTGTGTATTTTAGTTACCTACTTTTTTATTTTATTTGGTAATTATTATGTTGTTGAACAATTCACTTCAATAGTACAGCAAAAGATCAATGAGCGAATTCAAAATTATATCCTTCGAAATTGTGGGAAAAGTTTTCTTTGTAATTGAAAACAGAGAGCATATTTGGAGTACGAGTGGCCTGCACGAAGCCAAGGTCAATTTATCATCTTTGGAGAAATACTTGGCCTTTCCTTCCACGTAAGGTACTTCAGAGAATTTTGATGATTTTTCCGTCAATTTCCACGTAAATTCTATAACCACCTTAGATTAACAAAGAAATACCAGCGGCCGCTAGTATAAGAATTGACACGTTTGGCTCTGAGGATTTAAAGAATCGTATAGCAATGAACAAACTGGAGATTGTGATAAGTTCCCCTGCGGCCACACTTACGGGTATCAGCAGCGTTTTGAATCCACTCATCATCCAAGCGTGCATGATCTGAGATGAGCGATAATTTAGCATGATTCTTTTCTTAACTCCTGTATCCTTCGCGTTTTCAACCTGAAACATTTAGTTTTAATAATTAATTAACCTAAGACATCAACTTACCCAACATGTCAAGTAAAGATGTGGAAAAGTTGCATTGCGGCATACCATAACTTCCTCATATGGTAAATATTCAACGTCTGTGATTTAACATATGTAAGCCACATCATCACAACGAAAAAAATTGCTATGAATTGGGTCGCAACACAGAAGCTAACGTAGGACACAAGGATCAGAACGCGAGCAATTCTTGGAGTTGGAATTGGCAAAACAAGTTCCAGTATGACGATGTGGTGCTCGTAGAGTTGGACTCTTGCGTTCTTGTATCGTAAATACCCTCCAACCAGTGCGAGGAAAGCCACTCCGAAAATTCCATTTGCTAGCATGGAATAACCAATAAGTTCCAGTCCATCAGATTCTCGTCTAGTGCGAGAAGTGAGCCTTACTGAAAAATAAAAATATATTCCGTTCAACAAAAGCCAATACGATGATTATTATTCCTCATCGTTCGTCAAAATATTTGTCACTAGTTTAAGCAGCAAAATTGCGAAATACAGATAGTATTTTATATTTTAACTTACATAGTTGAGCATCAAGCTCGTGAAAGGCATTCGTCAGGGCGCAGAGATCTTTGAAGTGCCATATAAAATTCAACTGGACACAGATTAAAATTGAAAAACATATCAAAAGGAAAATGCTGAAGCACAACTCGAGTTGTGTATATTCGACATTGAGCAAGAAGAAATAAAGGTAGGCAATATGCGAAGCCTGGAGAAGAACGTAGAACCAGGGAAACATATTGTCCGTACTGATGCAAATTGATGGTTCTGCGTATTTCGGGAGTTTCAGATTTATTGTATTGTGTGTGGTGCGAATACTGTTGGTCGAACGATTCCAAGCTGCTGGAAACAACTTGATGTAAGACCCAACAGTGATGATATATTGAATAATTTGTATGGTTTCCGCGGATACCATTTTGTATGTACTTCACATGTGCTGAACTGAACGTATATTAGTTTGTCTTCAATTATATTACTTGCGCGGGTTAAAACAAAGGATTGACAGAACTTTTACATGTTTTGGCATGGTCTTAACAGCTTTTTGGATTAAAATGATTTGCATTCCAGGAGAGGGCCAAAGCCAGAAATTGCACTATCAACGCATTTTCGATTGGCTTCCTGTGACCGTCTGAACGACCTGATTGACTGTCCTGAAGCTGACGCTTTATGCAGCTACGGATGTCGAGCCAGACATCAATCGCTGATTACCTGATTTGATTGAATCGGATTTGCAATATGGGTAACCACCATTAATCTGCTATTGGAGCAGCAACTTATTGCATAATATAGCTCACGAAAATGCTGCTGATTTAAATAATGATAGTGATACAGCTGCGAGATGCTTTTGGATAGTTATCATATGGAATTGCTTGAACAAACAGCTTTGGCAATGCCATTTGAATTGAATGGCAAATGGAAATTGGATATAAAATATGTAGCTATTGTAGCTTTGGTTTAGTTTGGGTTTGCATATGATGAGAGAAATGAATGAGTGGTGTAATTAGAATGTACGGTAATGGTAACAGAGGAACAACCATACCCCATATTTTGCAACTTGTGATGTAAGTTGAAAATTGACAAATCAATCGATGTATCAATGTATGTTTGACAGACAGGAATAGTTTTTTTGTATTATTGGTAAACCTGCAATTTGTAGGAAATGTTTGTCGAAATCTGCGTGCGATTTCACAAACAACTCACGTATCCTCTTTGAGAATACTGAACGACCAGAAAACCTGCAAAATAAGCCCACAATGATTACCTAACATGCCCGACCAATTGTTATCAACGACAGATTTTAAAAATTAACCCAAACCCATCATGATTCTCCAATCGTGGAATATTATCGCGTGTCGCGGGCCTGCCGTTATTCATTTATGGGCGCCTAAAACCAGTTCGAGTTTGTCTTGCTATTAGACTAGAACCGAAGGAAATATCTTCAGCAATTTACAAGATTTTATCTGATCGACTCCGGACTTTCTATGATAGTTACTAATAATCTATTCTAAATAACTATATTGTTTCGAATTACTCCGATTTGAAGTAGGTACTGTAAGCTGTAGCCCCCTCAAGTTGTCCGGATTTGCTTTCCATTGATGTTTGTAAAGTTAAAATGCTTTGGATTGTAGCTTTATTCACAATTGTAATGGCTTTTGCATAATTTTGCCAAACAATCATCTGTTGTGGTTTTAGTGCATCATGTATTTGAACTCCTCCTCGTATGTAAACTGCACGTACACATAAGTATATACGAAGAGATGTTGAATACTTGCGATGATCGACGATATAAATGAATTGGACTAGTTTTTAAGTAAAGCGTTATGTTTTATGTTTAGAAGAGATCGTTGGACAGTCCAACGATCTCTTTCGGTCCAACGGACTTCACCATCGGTTGGTCATCAGCTTGAAAAGCCATTTAATAGTTGCCATTGTTGCTTGCGCTTGGTGATATTCGTTTAAGATTGCTTTAAGTCGTTAAGATACTCTAATGATGACCAATCAATCAATCAATCATTGAATCAAATTACAACTATAAATAATTCCTTCTTTGTAATTCACAATAGAGAATACGCTAATATATACAAATCGAATTCGTGTACAATAAACAGTATAAAACTGGTAAAAGAGACCTGGCTTACAAGGCAATTTGGCAACTCAATTCGTCAAGAGTTAAAGT
>JAQFXZ010001918.1:0-10701 GCA_034694025.1 Ceratophysella scotica | reverse complement strand
ATCCACCCCACACAGTTGCACGAGACTTTGTCGCATGCCGATCGCAGCGCCGCTGCGGCGTTCTGGTTGCCTATTATGTTGGCCTAGGTACAAGTGAAAATTTTAAGGTAAAATAGTGCATCAAAGTTATAATTCTGTAAATTTTACAGTTAAGTACTCTTATTTATTTCTTATCTCGTTTCACCGCCTGATTGCAAAATTGTGCCCACATTAAACATTGAACTATGCTTTTCAATTTCCCCGAATACCAAATCTGGCTAATGCAACCATTTCAGATTCGTGTTGTGAGTGAGTGGAGTGGGGACGTGTGTTATTTGCGACGAGGGCGGGGGATGAGAGACAGAATGACGTCATCTTGACCAATGAGCACTCGGGAACAGGAGTCCGGGAACCTCAGAACTGGTCCACCATATGACCTGACCTAACTCACATTCACTTTTCATTTCACATTTTCACATCCAAATCCAAGAAGTATTGATTGATAAACATTCAACAACAGCACTCTATCAGTCACTGACTGCTGGTGACTGACTGACAACTACCCATTGTGCACTCACTAACGGCTGATCGAAACCAACATCGAAACTGCGTGCGACTGCAATCGCGACTCGCGACGCCATTTGAGATCAAGTCAGGATATAAACAAAGAAAGAAGGAATAGCCACTGGACGGGTGACGATCTCTCAAGGTTCCAGAGGTAAGAGATTTTAATTCCTGATTAGTGAGTCACCTTACACCTTCAGTCATCAGTTGGAGAGAAGGAGGTTATTAGCTTTCCTAAGAACTTAA
This sequence comes from Ceratophysella scotica, assembly GCA_034694025.1. Lineage (NCBI taxonomy): Eukaryota > Metazoa > Arthropoda > Collembola > Poduromorpha > Hypogastruridae > Ceratophysella > Ceratophysella scotica. Next base: position 9,912 of record JAQFXZ010001918.1, on the reverse strand, counting down.
TTAGCTCTCCTCGAGGGAAACTACTTTTGACTTTTAGCTCGCCAGGGAAGTTGAATATGGATTAGCTTTACGCCAACGCTCGTAGTTCTTGAAGCTTGAAAGGATCGTAAAATCAGCTGAGCTTGCGCTGTACTCTATACTACTATGTATGTATTCAGTAAGATACTATGTGTTTTATCTCTATTTTTTGACCGAATAAGTTTCCCTCGATTTATAGAAATTGATTGCAGATGGTTCAATTTAAAGTTCCAAAGAAATAGATTTGGTATAGGTATGCATGCCAGCGTTCCTGTAAGTAGGTAGCCTCAGCCTCAGCTAAAGCGGAGGCATCGGCTACCAATATTTCAATTTGGTACGGTTACATTTACCAACGGACTGGAATAACATGTTAACTGCTATCATCTATTTTGATTTGCACTGTGTGTTTTCCAGTGCATACCGTCCGATGAGTGCGGGACTATTCATGCATTGAATATAATCAGCGGTTTCTAATGATATGAATATGTAATATAGCATTCGCTTGTTTAATATTCGTGTCTGATCTTCTCGGCAAAAATTTTGCAGTATAGAGGTTTCAATAAATAGATAAATTACTTTGAACCAGGGGCGGGATGCTGGAATAAAAATGATGAACCGGGGAACAAGGTTCTTCAGATTGAGTTCAAGGAATAGCTAACCTTAACTAAGTATCCGTTATGAAATATTTTAGCAGATGTGTGTTGATTATTTTGTCAAGTTGTATCAAAAGGATAGATTGTCGGTACACTAAGGGTAAACTTGACATCAACCTGTTTGGGCTATTGCATTTTTTAATACTTACACTTACATACTTTTAATGTTTGACCTTACAGGCTAAAGACCAGGCTGATTCATCCCGAACTTCTTATAAGTCTTCCACGGAAATAACTGCTCATTTTCATATTGAGTCATTATCATCGCGTTTAGATCGAGGTGGACTGGCATCACTCATATGGCCTACTACTACAGTGCCGGGTTTCCGGACGAAGGTGCACCGATTGACTTTCAAATATCTTCCTCGTCGGACTCAGATGCTGAAACCTACAACTTCGACACATATCCAACTTCGTTTGAAGCAGGGCAGAAATGCCCGCTTTGTCTTCGATTGAGGGAGAGATTTGCATGTAGGGATTGCCTTCTGCGTGGAGATTTCAATCATTCTTCTCCCGTTGCGGGACGACTTCGAGACAGGTAAGCAGCTTAGAAACAGCTTGCAAAATATCACAATAATTTTCTATAAGAAATATCCTTCTATCCTGTCGGATCTTGAGCCGGAGAGTTGGCAGCTACTCACTCCATTCCAGTCAGTCCAGATGAAGATGTTCACATTCCGTATTGGAAGAACTAAGAATTTGTTTGTTGCATCAGTATTCAGTGCTATTTGCCCTATCCAGTAGCAGCAATTCAGTCAATTTGTTTCCCTTCCCCTTTTTTATACTAGTACCTGGCTGCAGGCTGCTTATGTCCCTGAAATTAAAAAACGCAGTGACAGCTTTTGCTCGCCTTTTTGACTCCACAGGTTTTTCGATCTCAAGCTGCGACTAGTTGCTTTGGAACAGCAGAAAAATGACCTTATATCCAAGTGCTCAGTGTATACCAAGAAGAGAGAGCACATGGGTAATATAGTAAGTGATATATTTTTAAAGGGCTTCATTTGTTCTAAACCGGTCGAGAACCGAATGTTAAGTTCTTGAATTTAGCATATTTCCTTTCAACTTTGAACAGGTGGACCATATTGAATCCTACCAGCGTACTATCGTTCTCCAGAAAGAGTTGAAGACTCAACTCCAGAATAAGATTAAAGAAGGTAGGTACTTCGAATTGTATCCCAGTATTCTGCTTACTTCATGTTGGTGTTGATGGCGGTTGGTGTTTCATTTTACCCTTGGCTTGTACCATCTCAATTTTTACAGATAATCGACAAGCAGAAAGAATTAGAAATATGTCTATCAAGAAAACAGAGAATTTGCCTGAGTATCGCTACAGATTGGACTCCATGGTAGCTGGGTATCGTCACAATGTTGAACGAGTAACTACATACCGGGAAAACGTCGAAAGGCATAAAGAACACCTGCAATGTGTAACGAAGTCGAGGATCCTTCAACTCAAGGAGTATGTTTTTCCAATTCAACAAATTAGTTCCCCAAGCCGGGATCTGGTACTCCTGAACTCTTTGGATCCCCAAGTTCCCAGGTGCGTGCATAATACTGAAGTAAATTGGAATTGGGCGAAGAGCGAAGAACTTAGCTTTGATGAACCAGCTCTACTTTTTCTGGGAATTTGGAGAAAGATAGAAAAGGCTTCATTTCATGAGAGACAGGGAAATATGCGATACGTACAACGCTACGCTGAAATACTAAAAATATTTACCTATATGGATCTCAAACTTATGCTCACCGCTCACTGCTAGTTTGCATTGAACCCCGGCGGTCAACTCGAGCTTTTCGGTCATTTCGTCAATTGATTTATTTTAGCATTTAAGTTTATAACCAAATATTCCTGGTACGGTACAATGCATCTAGAAGATAACCCAGCGCTAACTGAACATGAATTTTCTAAAGGAATTAGAGTAATTATCTATGCTCTTATACTAGAATCAGTATTAGGCTTAAACCAGGGCCATCCAACTAGCTCATTTTTAACACATGCATGCAAAAAGCATGTAAATACAAACAGCCGTTACGTCACCAGACACCCTCTTGCTCTTCTCCAGCTCTCAACCCCATGCATTCATTCCATTTTGAATCGCTAATTAAACACGTGTAGAATTTTTTTCAAAAAACATTTATATGCGATTCTACGTAGAATTCGATGCAGATTCTGAATTCGTTAGTTAGAAATTTCTATGTTTACTCGTTTAGCCATGAACAAGGAGTGAACTGATCTCTTCATTTAGATAGGGAAACTCTGTAGGAATGAGATGAGAGAGCGTGTGTGTGAAGACGCGTCGCTTTTTTTCTTTTCTCTTTCTCTCGCTCTTATGGACGAATACTCTACCCTAGTACCTTCATATACCCTGGCTTAAACTAACACACTATTTCTTTCAGTCGGAACCAATCATCTCGTGATCGTGATATCTGGGACGAAGAGGAGGATGATGATACAGTTGCAGCTCTTATGGCGGCAACGAGTCATTATGGTGAAAAGTCGGAGGAGTCTTTGAGCTCGTTTGGAACATGCCACTCCATACCTGGCCCTTATGGTCCAACGCTACCGTCTGGTGGAGACTACACTGCTTATGTGGAGTGGAGTAAGTTTAAAGTATTTATGTTTAGGTTAAACTTGGGAAGTATTCTATGTACTATCTATCCTTTATATTATAGCTGATAAAGGCCAAGGGTTGGCTACTGGTCAAGGAACTTCGCGAAATCCAGCACATTGCATTGCAGCGGCACTCACCTACACGACACAGTTTGTGAACCTTGTTGCCTACTACTTGGACTTGCGTCTTCCACACCGGCTTTCATATAGGTACCAGCCACCCGGCTACATTACTTGTCAAATCAGCTTTTTAGCTCTTCATTTTGGAGCTATCCAAACCAAAGAAGCATACACAACGTAAAAAGTGGAGAAGGACATTGGTTTCTCTCACTAGAATGTGTGTAACTCTGTGTGAGCTCTCGCTAAGCGAAGAAATGCAAAAGTAGGCACTTTAGTTTTCGTTGGAAGATGAAATCGTTACATATTTGAATTTTCCAGTGAATTCACGAACGGAGATCTGATGGGAGGAAAGTTCAACCGCAAAGTCGCCAAACTGAACGCCAATATAATTCACCTGTGTGCTTCTCAAGGTATTCCGCCCAATTTTATTCAACCAAGACGCACTATTCCCAACCTTCTGCTTCTATTTGATGATTCACTCTCGGAACTTGGAAGGTAGCAATGAATGAACTACATGCAACATTATACATACAATATACATAGTAGAACCATTTCAATAGACTCACTCTGATATTCATCTAAAAACTAGACGAGGGCCTTTCGAAGTTGCGTCACAACTAGCGAAGTCGATGGAGGAATCAATTGAGAAAGACTTGGTGATATACGAAGAAGATTCCTCCGAGTCAGATACGGATTGGAGTGATAGTAATTTTCCATCTGACTGGGAAAACGTGCAAAGAGGCACAATTACGGAGGAAATGAGTGCACAGAATATGACAGCTCACAACAATCAATCCTACTTTCAAAGTATATCGCCCACCTCACCGACTCACTATCAGAGTGAGAGTTTTACACGATCACGAGCAAGTGTGACCGGTGGCCTCGTCTCATCTGTTATTTCTTTCTTCAAGGGCGGAAATTCCTAATTAACTATTTTCACCACTCAACTCAACCGGTACTTTAACTTTCAATGAAATTGTGAGGCTCAAATTGTCTACCTTCAGTGTTCCAATTCAACTCGACTATTCAATAGCAGGTGGCGATGTGAATTCAAAATGAAATTATGTATCCAACTTCGCATTTCGAGGCTCGCCTTTAGCGGATCAGACATTTTGCTCTCAAAAGTGAAATACATTAACTGTTGATGCTAAATACATACAAAGAAATGCACTACACTGAGGTATTCTCGCTTGGTTGTTAAGAATGATAAGACCTATTAATGACTTCTGTTTGAATAAATAAATTTAATAAATCAACTCCGCGTCAGAACTCTAGGGCTAGAAGAAACTGGAGCTAATTAGGAAGGAGTTCTATCATTCGGACTTAAACTTGCATTGGTAGGAAGCTTTGCTTCAAAGTTAGAATGCGGTGTCAAATCGATTGTGTTCGCTTCTTTAGCTGCCTCTTCCTCCTGAATCTTCTTTTCAAATGCAGCGTTTTCCTCCTTTAGCTCTTGGAGTTTCTTCTCATAATTGACGCCAACGCAAGTTAAGCCAGGACGCTCGTCTTCTAGTATTGCACACATTACATCCAAATCCTTGATGTGGGGCAAATTTTCGACGACAAGTGTTGTCAACTTTCTGGAAGAATAATTTTTATAATAATGACTACTTGATACGTGACTTGAACTTGAAGTAACTTGAAACTTGCATCCAAAGGATAGGGATATACAATTTATACCCCTATATTTTAAATGCTTACTTTAGTCTCGCCGCACCACATAGACCACGTACGGTTATACCCTTACAACCACTCAAATCCAAGTATTCCAATGTTTCGGCGAAGTTACAATATATCCTATCCAAGCACCAGTCATTGAACAGAGGCGAATCCCGGAAACTGAGCCATTTGCAATAATTTAAGCTTGCTACACAGAATGTCAAACAGAGCAAGTGTATTAGTAAACCTGGATGGAGTTTACCGCCTTTTACTAGTAGATCTTGGATTCGGTTTAATAGTTACCTAGGTTTGCTAAACCTTCGTAGCGTAAAGCTATTCCAGATGCGTCGAGGGCCTCCACGCGATAGTTGGGATCGTATGTTGCCGGCATTGTACAGAGCTCCGTTGTCATGACTGGAAGATCTAATTCATCCACACCAGGCTCCGCATCTTTTCGGTATTTCGAGATCCAATCCTTCTGTCCCATAAATCGGACTCTACCCTTACGTGCAACAATAAAATGGGCAGCTCCCAAGTCCCTTCCAAGAACGCGCACACGCTTTGGATTGAATCTAAATATATTCAAAATTTCAATATTGCCTTTCAACTGACATACAAATACATTTAACCAAAAAGAGGAAAACAACAACAAAACAATTTGGCCTGCGTTCAACGACATTCATTATATCTATGATGGGATGTGTACTATTTCCTGACACCTGCTATATCGCGAAACGACAACCAGTAACCAGTATCTTTAGAATAGTGTCTGTTAACGTTAACCAGATAACCAGCATAAAATACAAAGCATTACGTGTACGTAGAATGCTTACAACTGTTCTTTGATCTCGGCTTCAGTTTCAATGGAATTCCAAATTCGTTTGAATGCTTCTGGACGAAGGTCAATATCCTGTTGCCAAAATGCCATGGAATCTGTTCTGGCTCCAGGCTTGTCATCCTCAACAATCAATTGTCGATATATGGTCTGTGCTTCACCTCGCCTTTCCATGAGTGACAATTTCTGTTTCCCAACTCCTGACCCTTCATACTCCGACGGATCCATTCTTAGTATTTGAGTGTTCCTTCTACGAATAACTTCGGGGCCTCTACTCCCGGTCTTCGTCTCAGTAAGCCGAAGTTGACTTTGATTGGCATTATTCCCAGATTTCGCAATCGACGCATCACTACTGCAGACGGATGGTGAGACGGAGGCAAAACATCGTAACTGGTTGGGAAAATTCATAGCAGTACTTCTGCCGCACCGTATACACGAGGAGAATATTTCCTTCGTGTTCCACATGGTATTATTCTCAGGTCAGTTTTGTCTCGAAAATACACAATAAGGCTCTATTTCGTACAGTGACAGTGACGTGACGACTAATAATGAATGACGGTGCCTGATCAGAATCCTAATGATGTAAAAGTAAAGTGTAAAATAATGAAAATACTCATTGTAGGAATGACTTTTTAGTACGAAATACAAACAAGTTTTTTAGTACCAAATACAAACAAGTTGTTCGTCTGTGCTCAAGCTTCCCGGGTACTATAGGCAACAAGAACGCCGGCGTAGCGCTGCGATCGGCATGCGACAAAGTCTCGTGCAACTGTGTGGGGTGGATTTTTTTGGAGTTACATGGATTGCTGAAGCTGAGAGCCAAGCCGAACCAACACGTGTGAGAATGGGAAAACACTCTGACGAAAAATGTTAATTTTATACTTCAAACAATTTCTTAGAAAATACCTCTCTATGCGATATTACGCAGAATTTAACGCTGATTTCGAAAATTTTAACTAGAATTTTCTAGGTTTATTCGTTTAGCAACAATCGAGGAGTGAACCGAAGTTCACTTTTAGATAGGGCAAACTGTGTAGTGACGTCATGGAAAAAAACGAAGAATCTCGCGTGCAGGTTGCCTATTGGAATCTCCGCAGCAGCACCACACAGAAGTAAAGATTTCATTCCAAGAATTACTATTGGCTTATCCTCACCGCGGGAAAATCTTCTACTGGCGGCGTTTGAATCATAGATCACAACACCGAATTCAAATTAAACAACAGGCCGAACCTCACAATACACGATGAAATCAATTTGTAAATACTCTCTTCTTCACACACAGAAATACGGCCAGTGCTGTTCGTCGATCATTTCGTATGTGCGGAGGCCTGTTGTGTGTTCGAAAAGCCCGTAAGTACATTCTGTACGTTTAACGTTTCCAACATCACATCCTATTTAAATTATTTCATTAGTGCCAAGAACAATCGCACTCGAAGCCGTAATGGATTTGGATTCTTTTAATCTTCCATCGTGAATCTTTCATATTTTGAAATTGACCGTGAGGTCGTAGCCTTGAGACTGACATCTTATACTCAATCCTGATTCCTGATAATGCTCTCTGACATCTGAACAGATTCAACAGAGTCTTAACGAGCATGACAACGGAGGTTGTATGACGTAAGCTAAACTGAAAGTACAACCAAAAATTATCCATTGTGTACTTAGTTCATTTTAATTTCATAGCATCTCACTGAGTTAATATACAACTCTTTCATTTCAGGTGTCATCAGTGTCGTGACGGACTTGTTGACGAGTTATGTTAATGAAGCCATTCCACAACTAGTCAGTCCGCAGAAATCAAGACTTCCAGAAGAGGAAGAGAGATGGGTTTGAAGCCGATCAATTTTACTGAGTGTGCTCCATCAGATTTCACTGTTTGGAACACGGAGACGGGGGACTTTGGATCATGTTTTTTCCATATTTGCCTTCAACTACCTATTTTCGGACTGTTCACTATTTCTTCGGCCTACTATACCGGAAGGAGAACTGTGAGTCAGTTCCTCTTCACGCAATGGAATTCATACCAGATCGGCATTATTTACACTCGCTCAGCTGTTGTCAGTCTTCTAACTTGTATTCCTGTAGTGCAACTCATGATCCAGTTTGGAATATTTGCCACTCAGATTGGATTTATAGAACTTGCTGTTGACGCAGTGAAAACATTGACATGGATATTCCACTTGGCTTATACACTTCGCCTAAGACGAGGCTCTTCATATAACACAAGAGGGCCGAGACCAATCATTTTTCTGTGGTCACTGACTGCGATCATATCTGCTCTGGACTTTCGTACTCGATATGTCGCGTGGTTCGTCATTGATCGGATAAAGGAACACGAGAGTCATGAGGATCTTGTTCTATGGCTTTGGATTAGCGGATCAGAAGCACTTCTTCAAGGAATATATTTGCTAAGCTTGATCCCGGGAAGTATTCATCTGGAGGAGCGGCACTATAGAGCCATTCTAACAGATTCTCCTCTGGAACCAGACTCGGTTCTCAATCATGAAAGTAACTCATTTGTGGGCTTTCACGAAGACGACGGTGACCCTATGTACTTGGGAATGGCCAAAGAAAATGCCAGCTTTCTATCTAAACTAGTGTTCAACTGGGTGAATCGACTTATGACTAAAGGTTCATGCGGATATCTCAAGTATTCTGATGATCTATTCGACTTGCCTACAAAGCTGACTACGTCTGCCGTCGCCACAACCTTTCAGAAATGCACTGTTAATTCCAGAGGCTCTCTAATCAGGAGCCTTCACCAATGTTTTGGACTCGAATTTTATTCGGTGGGATTACTGAAATTAATCGTTGACGCTTGTGGATTTGCTGGGCCAATTATGTTGAATTTGCTGGTGACTTTTATTGAAGAAGGACCGACAGATGGAAATTCACAGAGTGCTAAAGGATATTACTACGTCCTTGGAATGTTTTCCGCAGCATTTCTTGGTACGCTACTCACATTTGACTGGCGTTCTATTTTTCAAAAATGCCTTCTGTATTTACATGCATTTATTTTTATTTTGTTTATGGATCCTGTAATTTTGTGCTGCAAGGCGGCGGTATTTGTTTGAATATTCTTTTCTCCTGTTTCAGGTGCACTTGCAACAGTTCACTTTAACATGAATATGGCGGAAGTGAATATGAAGATACGGGCCGCAATAATCACGAGTATCTACAGGAAAACGGTTCTCATGAATAAAACTTCGTTAGAAAAGTTTACTTCTGGTGAAATTATAAATCACATGAGTACAGATACGGACAGGATTACTAATTTCTGTCCCAGCTTTCATGCATTTTGGAGTCTACCTGTGCAAGTGGCAGTCGCTCTCTATTTACTTCATGACCAGATTGGCATGGCCTTCATTGCGGGGGTTATTTTTACTGTCCTGCTAATTCCAATTAACAGACTGATTGCCAACAAAATTGGTGAGCATTTGCTAATGCTAACACATGAGATTTGAAATGTAATAGGATTTGAACAAAATGAATTCTTGATTCAGGTAGCCTCAGCACGAGAATGATGATATTCAAGGATCAACGCGTTAAACTTATGTCGGAAGTCCTTTACGGGATTCGCGTCCTAAAGTTTCATTCATGGGAACGTTTCTTTGCACAACGAGTTAGTGGTGAGCTGATTGTTCTTTGTATATTTTGGATTCGACATAGACACGGTGTTGATACTATCCAGACAATACCAAAACCGTTGGACAGATCTTTGGAGAACGTGGATTTTATGGATTGTATCAATGTGGACAATTTGTATAACAGCTGGAGCTGGATGATGTTGATTCGACATAAGGAAAATATAATACCAAACAAATGCAGTTTCATAAATGAGCATAACTTGACACATATATATATATATAGGAAGGGAAATGATACAAACCAGGGTTGGGATTTAAGTATCACCTGAGACTGACGTCTCTTTCTGTATCACATATCGTCTCTTCCATTTGGAACTAGAGAAGGGAACTCTAGGACAGAAGGGAAAACCAGAGCTTGACAGAAGCCAAGAT
>JAQFXZ010001917.1:0-10702 GCA_034694025.1 Ceratophysella scotica | reverse complement strand
AGAAAGCTTCCTCTTTGAGCTTGTGAACCTTTGCATGTCTTGCTTCACTGAATTACTGTAAAAATGGAATCTGATTGATATATACATAGTAAGGTACCTATCAGTTTGGTCAGTATTTCGGTCCCATGTTCACATTCACACCCGATTATAAGGCAGGACTAAGTTTTTCAATGTTGCTACTCATGGGGCTGTATATTGAACAGACAAACCTTCAAAATTCGAAAAAAATACGTAAAAATCGAGTAAAACCAAAAATTTAAAAAATGAAAACAAAAATAAAAACACTTTTTCGAATTCTCGCGCGTCGCGCTTCAAACTCGAGATTCGGCAACTCGCTTCGCACGTTGTAAACTAAAAAAATCGAAAAATTGAAGATGGTATAAAAAATTTAAAAGAAATCGATAAAAATCGTAAAATCTGGAAAAACCAAAAATTTAAATATTAAAATCAGAAATATAAAAATCCTCAATTGCTCGAGCTTCGAAATCGAGATTCGGCAACTCGCTTCGTACGTTAGACACTAAAAAAAATCGAAAAATTGAAAATAAATCGATAAAAAAATTGTAGAAATCGAGAAAAATCAAATATTAAAAACAGAAATATAAAAAATCCTCGATTGCTCACGCCTCTGAATCGAGCTTCGGCAACTCGCTTCGCTCGTTCGCTAGATTACATTCGAACAAATTGAAGCGAAAAACAAAAGTCGAAAACAAAAATATAAAAACTTTCTCGATTTCTTGCGCTTACTCTTCGAATTCGAGATTCAGCATTTCGCTTCGCTCGTCAGACACTAAAGAAATCGAAAAAATCGAAATAGATTGAAAATTTGAAAAAAAAATCTTCGATTTCTCGAGTTTCGCGCTTTGAAATCAAGATTCGTCAACTAGCTTTGCTCGTTAGACATTAAAAAACGACGGAAAAATTGAAAAAGTAATCGAAAAAAAATCTTAAAAAACGAATAAATCTAGAAACTGAAATATTTAAAACAGAAAAAAAAAATCGAAATCGAGATTCAGCAGTTCGCTTCGCTCGTTAGACATTTCAAAAAACGAAAAAAAAACGGGAGAAAAATCGAACTAACATCCTAAAAATCGAGTAAAACCAGAAACTGAAATATTAAAAACAGAACTCGCGCTTCGAAATTAAGAGATTCGGCAACTTGCCTCACTTGATAGACACTTAAAAAACGAAAATTGTAAAAAAAAAAAATCGAACAGCCTTATTGAGCTATATGGGGGACAGACAGACTTGTAAAATAGCCTGACTGGGCTATTTGGGGGACAGACAGACTTTCAAAATAGCCTCATTGGGCTAAAATAAATCGCGCAATGGGGCACAGCTACCATACCTGAATATTGAGTTTCTCGGGGACAGTGCTTAAATTGACACGATAGTTGCTGTAGAAAATCACTGGAGAAAAGAAACGGAGGAGCGTTTGTGTGTTGTAAACGCATTCCGTGTGAGTGAGAAGATTACAGCAATCAAAAAGCTCAGACTTCTCTGCGCGAGTGCCGTCTCACAACGTAGGAGTAATCTCCACATGGGAGTCCCACTTCACTCTCACAGGCAGTATACTCAGTGCTTAGACATATAAGAGCTTACCTACCTGCCTACATCTACGGACGTTGATTATGATATAATCTATACCAGCATTTGCAATAAGCAGAAAGTTTGACATAGGCACCAGAAACTGAATTTTCGTTGCAGATTCAGACATGGAAATGAGAATTTTGAAAGAATTGTACAGCAAGAACACGAAGATTTCATCATCCTGGTAACTGACACACGTCTTTGATCTGAGTCTGAGACATAGTTCGTCTATATCGATTGATTTGGATGACCTGAAATCACTTTATATAATGAGCTGTTGCTGTGGGTCTCTCCGTCTGTCTCTCACACAACAACTTGGTAGACACGGCTACCAGGGCGGCAAATTCATGGCAACCTAATTCTACCTACACAATACAATCTATTATATATTTTGCAGTTTCCGTCCGTCCGTCCGTGTTCGCTTATCTCGACACTGGAAAGTGATACAGGGTCAGTTGAGGTGTTAAAAGCTTCGTCCTGATCCAGCGCAGCTAATGAAGTATAGTTGACCCCGATCGGTTGACCCCGCGACCCCTAAGTGACGCAGAAACCGAGAATCGGTCAAAAGTTGACTTTTCTCCCGAGTGGGAAATCGTAAATGAGGAACACTTTTTTTTCAAATAAAAATGTCAACTATGAACTTTCTTTGACCACCTGACCTCCGAGTGACCCAAAAACCCAAAAATTGACCAAAATTTGACTTTTTGCCTGAATCGAAAATGGCACGGGATGAGAACTTTTTTTCAATTCAAATGTTAATTTTGGATTCTGTTTGACCCCCTGACCCCTGAGTGACAAAAAAACCCGAGAAATTGACCAAAATTCGACTTTTTGCCTGAATCGAAAATGGCAAGGGATGAGAACTTTTGTTCAATTCAAATTTTAATTTTGGAGTCTGTTTGATCCCCTGACCCCTGAGTGACCCCAAAACCGAAAAATTAACCAAAATTTTACATTTAGCCTGAATCGAAAATGTTATGGGATGAAAACTTTTGTTCAATTCAAATGTTAATTTTGGGGTCGGTTTGACCCCGTGACCCCGAAGTGACCATAAGACCAGAATATTGACGAAAATTTAACTTTAAGCTTTTCGTATTTTGTATTGAAGTGAAGAGTCGAAGCTGTCACGTTTTTAATTAGTGATGTAGCTTGTGTCAGTGAATTTGGGAGACGAGTATAACAGTAGAAAATTCCTCTTGTCAAGCAGTACGTTGTTGACATAGATGTTTATTTTTTCGTTGCTTAGTCGTTTTTTGCAGAAGTACACAAAAACTACGTGTGACCCGTTGAGTAAGACCCCGTGACCCTACTGACCCCAAGTTCGAACTTGCTCATTAATTTGAATCGAATAGCTTATGCTAAAAAATTTAGTTCAATCGGTTGAGATAACGAACTGAACACGATAATTCGACTAGCAAGTCGAATTATCGTGTTCAGACGACAATAATTTAAAACTCTGCAGTTATTTTATTAAGGTTTAGACAAATGCATGGTGCTACTGCAACGTATGTAGCATTAACATGAAACAATTACTGTGCATCTCAATCTGATCCTAATAACGAGGAGGCCGAGCCAATTCCTAGTAAGGAAAAACGAATCACACCTGGCTAAACTTGCGTGTCACTTTCTCGCAGTAGTCCCTGTTACGAATCTAGCATGTACCTGGAGAGCCAAAGTTATGCACGGGAATAGGTATTAGGCATAGTGTAGTGAACAAAACCTCCACAACATTACAATTCATTATATAGTTACATTTAGAAGAACAGAAATTCAGGCTAATGTTTACCCTACCTTATAGGCGAACGGGAACAGGCGTAAAACACATTGCCTTAACCTAAGTCAACCCTTCATGTGAGAATAATTTAGCAACAAATTGAGGACTGTTTGCACAATAACATTACTGATGATATTCAGTATACTATCTCTCTTTACCTTACAAGACGCTATAATCTTGAACCACAAAGGAGAACAAGACCTGATGAATTTCTGTTCTTCAAGACTATATCGTGAAGATTGAGTCCAGTGAGGGGTTGAGTAATTGGAAGAATTCGCTCCGATTTTCCCCATTAGGTGATAGGCAACTATGAGTGTCACAAGGCCAACCGTCCCTGCGGCGTAAACAGGAACCAGTATCATTGGATTCAAATGTCCTCTAAAAAACTTGATACTGACGAATAGAACCGAAATAATTAAAACTTCAATTATGACAAAAATAATTGACGTCGACGAAAACACGTCCATACTGTGGGCATGAAGAATGTGATGAGATCTTAGCATACTTCGTAAACGCGATCGTTCTCCACGCCCAAGACTCGGAATTTGCCTGAAAGAAATATAGCTCACATAGCAGCCTTGGTTTGCTTAAGATATTTTAAAGTACTTAGGCAGTTGACAATTATAATATATATGAATAATTCAATCAAAAACTTGAAAATTAAAAATAGGGAAGCCCAGACTTGATCATCAAGGTTTCCGTACTTACCAGTTTTCTTTGACCTTTCGTTGCCAAAATGAGATAGAATTCAGGTACTGAATTAAGACCATTGTACGAACTAGGACAAATATCCAGTCTATTCCAAATTTAATTGACATCACGCTGACAATTATTGAGATGTGAAGCAGATTTCCAGAATTGAATACTCGGAAGTAAGGCCAGTTCAGTCTTACAGCTGGGATTCCAAATACAATGGCGAACAGAGTCGTCAAATGAGGTAACCCCACTGCAAGTCTGAATAGTATAACCAGCCCGCCGGTTGCATCCGTGGAAAAGCGAAAGTATTCCGCTGTAAAATCACCATTATGTAGAATATAGGTTAGCAAGTAGTTGAGAATTATGTTCCGTTCAAGCGAATTCAATGATCAAATATGTTGTTTATAATATGTATTTTTACCACTGTGAGTATTGATAGCAAGAAGTGAATTGACGTAGTGAACGTAACTTAAGGTATCCGAATGTAGATGAACTAATTCAGTAAATGCAATGAGTTCAACGCACAAAAAGAAGATTGCGATAACCTTCTCAGGTCCCTGAGACTTGAATAGTATCACAAAGATTGACCAAAATATGTAGACAAGTCCAACTAATGCAGTCATGAAAAATAATGCTCTGCGAACGAAAAGTTCAACTGTAGATGTAGCGTCAACCAGTTGCAGTTTCCCATTCGCCCAAACGAAGGGCAGTAGCTTACAACAGAAACCTAGATTAGTTAGAGAAATCAATGGAGCAAGAGATTTGTTTGAAATCATTGTTGACCCTTGAATTCTGTCTATATCGATATGGCTGTAGACCTGCAAATCTCTCCCTATGTTTTGCTAATGCAACCCGAAGTGAAGCAACTACCAGATCTTGAACACTCGAGATAGGAGAGAACAAACTCTTAATAATTTAGCAATATTCCACGAAGTTCCATGGTCTCATGGAGTATAAATAAAAAATAACAAGTAAACTATAGCTTCATGAAACATGAGAACTGATACACGAACCTGATGCGGCGAACCCCATTGCGGCGAAACGCACAATTCCCCGCAATGTATGCATACTTTTCGTTTCCGGTCAACAGTGATTGCAAAACTTCTTCATATACGATCATCTGGTTCTGAGCATCGTACATATACAGTAGACGTTATACGAGTAGAAGTCATAGAGTTTACCATAGAGCAAAAACGCGAAAATCATACCGTAATGTTAATGTTTGGTGCTCAACCTCGGCGGAGGAGTTTCTTACCATGGGAAAAGCTATGCGAAAAAAAATTCTGAAGTAGTTCTTCAGATATTTAGAGTTTATAGGATTTTCTTTTACAAAATTATGAAAAAATGGAGCAGCTGAAACTTTCGAATTTCGTTTATCTCTTATATATTTTGCAGTTTCCGTCCGTCCGTCCGTCCGTCTGTCCGTCCGTCCGTCTGTCCGTCCGTCTGTGTTCGCCTATCTCGACACTGGGAAGCGCTACAAAGTCAGTTGAGGTGTCAAAAGCTTCGTACTGATCCAA
Source organism: Ceratophysella scotica (assembly GCA_034694025.1). Taxonomy (NCBI): domain Eukaryota; kingdom Metazoa; phylum Arthropoda; class Collembola; order Poduromorpha; family Hypogastruridae; genus Ceratophysella; species Ceratophysella scotica. Next base: position 5,122 of record JAQFXZ010001917.1, on the reverse strand, counting down.
CGCAGCAAATGAAGTATCGTTGACTCCGATCCGTTGACCCCGCGACCCCAAAGTGACCCAAAAACTGAGAATCAGTCAAAATTTGACGTTTCCCCCCGAATGGGAAATTGTAAGCGAGGAACGCTTTTGTTCAATTAAAAAAGTTGGTGATGAACTTTGTTCGACCCCCTGACCCCTGAGTGACCCGAAAACCTAAATATTTACCAAAGTTTGACTTTTTGCTTGAATCAAAAATTGTAAGGGATGAGAATTTTTGTTCAATTCAAATGTTAATTTTTGAGTCTGTTTGACCCGCTTGCCCCTGCATGACCCGAAAACCGAAAATTGACCAAAATTTTACTTTTTTGCCTGAATCGAAAATTGTAAATGATGAGAACTTTTGTTCAATTCAAATGTAAATTTTGGAGTCTGTATTACCCCTGACCTCTGAATGACCCGAAAACCAAAGAATTGACAAAAGTTTGACTTTTTGAATGTATCGAAAATTGTAACGGATGAGAACTTTTGTTCAATTCAAATGTTAATTTACGAGTCTGTTTGACCCCTGACCCCTGAATGACCCGAAACCCAAAAAATTGACCAAAATTTGACTTTTTGCCCGAATCGAAAATTGTAAGGGATGAGAATTTTTGTTCAATTCAAATGTTAATTTTGGAGACCGCGTGACAATAAGTGACCAGAAAGCCAAAATATTGACCGAAATTTAACTTTAAGCCCGAAACGGGAATTTTAAAGAATGAAAACTTTTGTTTAATTGAAATTTTAATTATGAAGTTTTCTTACAACTGACAGCGACCCGAAAAACTGACCGAAATCTTGATTTTTTAAGAATCGCAAGTTTTGTTGATATTTGAAAATATTTATGGGGAAAATGTGACGGGCTAAAAAGAATCAAGAATTTAAAACAAATTACGGGTTGAAAAGTATAAGTTAAAGCTAAAAGGTTTTTGACGGGTTTAAGTTTGAAAACACTTATAGGTGACTGTGAAATGAAGAGAATGAAAAATTGTCATAGAAAGAGTTTAAATTGAAAGTAGTCATAGGGAGGATGTGACGCGCTAAAAAGAACCAAGGTATTAGAAAATGGTAAAGGTCACATGTTGAGAAGCATATGTTGATCGAAGGTCATGGATCGTGTCACATTTGAAAATATTAATGGACTCATGTCACGGGCTGAATTTCTAAAAAAAAAAAAAGGAGGAGAAAAGTTTAAGATAAAAAGAGGAATGGAGAACAATGTAGCGCTGCAGAGGAGAAACAAGGAATCGGAAAGGGTCAGGAGTTAAAGAGAAAGGTCCATGAGTCATGGGCGGGTTTAAGTTGAAAATAAAAAAGAAACATGCTATTTGTTAGATCGAGAAAGGATTTGTTTGACCCTGTGACGGAAAATGGGACAGGCTGAAAAAGTTACGGGTTGAATATAAACCAGAAGTTAAGTAAAGATCATGAACGGGTTTAGTACGCTATGCATGAAAATGGAGTAATTGTAACGGACTGAAAAGAAGAAAATAATAATTTTTCATAGAATAGATTTGTCAAAGTTTAAGTTTAAATCAGCTCTGAAGAAAATGTGACGGGTTGGAAAATAAGCAGGAATTTGGAACTGTTAGGAGTCGAGCAACAGAAACTGGGCGAAGTTCATGAACGGGTTTAAGTTGAAAGCAGGATAAAATAAAATAAAACGAGTTGGAGAGAGATACGAGAAAAGGGAAAAGTGACGGGCTGAATTGAAATGCAGAAAATGAAAAGCGGTCATGGAACATGGTCAAGGAGAAGGAAATAGGAAAAGGTATTGGGGAGGGTTTATGAACGGTTTGAATGGGTGATATGGTTTAGGATGAAATTACGTTTACGTGTGTGGAAATATTTATTGTTTGGAAGCTTGAAAAAAGGGTTGTAAAAAAATCTTTAAAAAAATATGAAATCAAATGCAGAAAATTCGACGGGTTGAACAACAGGTAGGAAATCCGTCGTTATTGAGATTCAGGTCTGGATGCAGAGCCCAGCCTGGTACTACCTAACTGATGCAGTGCCAGTTAGGCATGAATAAATAAAACACGTAGAAAGGACAAAGAAGTAGTTGTGCCAAACTGTGTCTTATTCAAGAGAGAGATGATGATCGGACCATGTCCGAGATAGAAGTGTTGATGTTGTATGTATGTTGTGTGTGTGTGCTATGTGCTGGAGACTGGAGTGGAGTGAAGCTCCACGCTTGGTCCATGGACCATCCAGCAGCACATAACATACACTCACAACAACTATTCTAATGGTAATTGAAATGTGGCAAGTAGCAAGTATGTGAGGTGTCCCGCACTTACACCAGGTGGCAGGCAAGGTCACGTCACATACTTGACTACTTATGTAATAAATAAGGTGCTAATTTAGAATAACTGTGACTACGTACTAACGCAGAGTCTAGTATGTAATTTGTAAGGGGGGTTAGAATATTGCTGTAAGTAGAGGGGGAAATGACTTAAAAGTATTTGAACAGTCGTTGAGATGCAAAATTGATCAAAGGTCATGGAAGGTTTGAGTTGAAAATAGGAAAGAACAATCGCTGATGATTGAAATGAATATCATGAAAAGAGGTCATGCGTCAGGTTGCAGTTTAGAATAAAAGGCACTTAGAGGATTTGGAAAAACCTACAATATGAGTCATATAATGTACTTTTTTCAAAATCATAATTTATGATATGCAGTGAAAGTGTGTAATTTTTAATTCTGTTCAATTAAATCATAAGTCCTCCGTCCGTAAGACGGGCTTCAGCTAGTGAATTGAATATTTGCAGATTCCTATAGCAATTTTGAAAAAAAAATTAACCCAGCATGTTCGTAGTACGCCGGCGCAAATCACGTTTATACGAAGAAACTCGTAAAGCAAAGCAAATGAATTTACTTCAGGTTGGTGTCGAATTCAAGAGAAACTTTCTTACCTCCAGTCTATTTAAACATTGACATATATTTCAATAAAACCCAAATATTTGCAATAGAACTCCCACATTTATAATTGCTATTATTTGCCTTTACTGCCAGTGAGCTATATTTCGATTAGCTCAAAATTTCATATAGAATAATTCTTAAAATCATGCCTCATAGATGCTTTAATTATATTCTAAACTTACTCATTTCTTTGCGCGATTTATTATGGCTTGTTTTACTGAATCTTCTACATAATGTGAGAAACATGCTACATACCATTTAACTCTGGAAGAGATTACGATGCAATTTCACTCTAAATTAAAGTAGTGCGATAGCTTCGCAAACACTGTGATATAGGCGCGTTAGATAAATGAGAAAGTGTTTTAGACCGACTACACCGAAAACCACTTTTTAATTCTTAAATCATAGAATATCAATTCTAAAGTATGTAGCATCTCGGGATTTGTGGGGACCAGTCGCAGAATTAAGTTATTAAGAACTTTCTGGAACCCCATTTTTTTCTTATGGGTTTTACAATGTTAATATTGGCGGTCCCCTGAGGCGAACACCAGAGGCTTACATGTAGGTATGTAAAAAACGGCCAAATATAACAGGTATATATGGTTTGCAACGCCGTCGCGGGGGTTTCGCCGTACTGTTCTTTGCCAGATTGGTATGGATTTTGGAACCAGAAAGCCAAATTGTATGTCTATAGTCCTTTCTTAACTCACTACTTTGCATTCTTGACTTGACTATGGTCTGTTCGTACCTTATTGTTATGGCGGTACAGACAAATAAATATATACCCGTAGACTTCTCATCCTCTCTTAACATGGAAATTCTTTTCAGTCTGCCATTATATTGTTACAGTAGTGCGTAAGAACAGTCGGTAATTTGACCTCAGGTTCGATACAAGCATACATAAAAGTAGGTATTTGATTCTGCTTCCTACTCAAAAACAAATAGTTAGTCTATATTCGTATCAAGTGCCATATCATATACGAGGGTTATTTCAATAATTTTGGGCCATTTTGAAATGAAAATATCTCCGGTCCTATACAACTCAGAAAGGAGGGTATCCGATACGGACGTTTCTGAACCCAGAACGTTTTGAGATCGAATGCACCCTTCGTTGTAGCCTAGTATTGGAAGAAGACAACGCATCCGTTTTTGGCTTCATCAAGGCATCCTGCTGGCCGCCATATTGGTTCAAAATGGCCGCCAAATAGTTCGACTTTACAACCCATGGTTGGATTTGAGTAGTTTTGGTGTCGTTTTGTAGGGTATGTTAAGGGCTTTTCAGAACAGGTATGGTTTTCCTAAAGTTCGATCGGGAAGTTCATTAAAATAGCGCCAAAGTTGAGAGATCAAAACTTTGACGCGAGCTTACAAAGTCCGCCTGAGGTTTTGAGGTCAAATCATATGTGTTTTGTAATCAGCACTATCTAAAGTACTATTAAAGTTTTGCCCAAAATCTCCAGCTCCAATTTTATTTTACCATTAGGTCATATGGAGAGTAGGTCATACCCACAAAATTAAAGTTCAAGCTGCAGATTTTGGGCAAAACTTCAATAATACCTTAGATAGTGCTGATTATAAAACACACTTGATTTGACCTTAAAACCTCTGGCGGACTTTGTAAGCTCGCATCAAAGTTTTGACCTCTCAACTCTGGTACCACTTTTATAGGAACTTCCAGATCTAATTTTTGTGGAAAGCAAAACCTGTTCTGAAAAGCCCTTAACATATCCTACAAAACGAAACCAAAATTATCCAAATCCAACCATGTGTTAAAAATACGAACTTTTTTGGCGTCCATTTTGAACCAAGATGGTGGCCAGCAGGATGCCTTGATGAAGCCAAAAATGGGTGCGTTGTCTTCTCCCAATATTAGGCTATAATTTAGGGTGCATGTGATCTCAAAACGTTCTGGGCCCAGCAACGCCCTTATCCGATACCCGCTTTGAATTATTTTTACTCATAAAGGGATTAATGAGGCATCATCCTGCGAAATTTCCTATGAAATCATTAGGGTGGTCAGCCTTCATTCAGATTTTGAGAGCTCTATCTGTCTGGGGTTTGAAAAAGGGCTTACAATTACTGGGGAGGCCGAATTGCTACAAATTCAGTCCGAAATAACTAAAATGCAGGCCAGATAAATGAAAAGCAGTCCGGATAAATTATATGCAGTCCGAACAAATGA
>JAQFXZ010001916.1:0-10709 GCA_034694025.1 Ceratophysella scotica | reverse complement strand
CGGAACCTCTGCATTTCGATAGGCTAAAGAGCAAAAGAGCACTCTCATTCGCTTTGAGCAATTTTAGGAGTATTTGCTAGAATATTGATATATATTTTTCAATGTGGTGTGGAATTATATGAATCACATTTGTGAAATGGGTTTCTTTATGAAATTAAACTAAATTGAACCACCACTTTTGATCCAAATATCTGGCATTGAAAGGAGTAAAGAAAGGGTTTCGAATTTTCCAAGTCCACGAAAGACATAAGAACTAACAGTAACAATATTTAAGAGCTATACTTGTGTTTAATATGTTTAAGAATGCACTGCTACATTATACACTGTCTATGTAAATCGGAAGAAAAATAGTAATTCATCTCTTGCGTCTGCGTCTGAACTGAAGTGATCGGAAGGTTGAAGCACTAATAACTAATAACTAATACCTACTAAGTACCAATACCAATTCCAAGATGCACAATTGTTCGCTCAACACTGTGTATTTGTTTTGTTTGAAAGACAAGACAAATACAATATACGAAGTATAATTTACATATGACACGAGACACGAACGCGTCTGGCACCGAAATTTTGGGATGATAAGATTTGACCTTATATTGTTCGTAATCAAAGTTAAATCATAAAATCTTCGTACGCTACTTAGTTTCAGTTTGCGATGAGTTTGGGAAGATAATTGTGTTCATGTAGAATTTAGAAGAACTATAACATGGATCATCAGCTTTCAACTTATGTTTCTAACTGTGCTCTACTTTAGTTGTAAATTACGGACTTCATATTTAGCTAGAAGTATGTACATAAACATTTAGAAAATATTAATTAACTGACGAAGGAATTCAGACCTTCAATGTACTGTACTGTAATAAAAATAATTCAGAAGGAGATAGGTAAGTTTCTGTTTGTCGTAAGCATTAAATTCAAAGCAAAAAGAACTTCACCAGCAGCATTTCGTATATCTGAAATTTCAATTTGCAAAGTATTCTGCAAAGTAGTAATACGTATTAATTAATAATACGTAAGCCCAAGAGCCCAACCAAAGTTAACCAGCAACAAACCTAGCTTCAGCAAGTGCAGAGTGCAAAAAAATACCCAGATTTCTGAATAAATGGGCAATTGGTGCAACTGCGAGGACCACAACATGCCGTATTCTGTAATGAGCAAAAGAGAAGCAGCATGTGAGGAATAGTTTGGCAAGCCTGGTTCGTATGTTGACATGGAGTGAGAGGGACAAAAAGTTGGAGTGAGGTCCGACTGTATTGCCAAGGCTGGCTGTTGCGAGAGTCTCCCAGGCGCCATCCCCCTACTGCCCGACACGAAGGCTTTTGGCTGCTGAGTCTCCCCCCTGGCCCGGTTCGCCTTTCCTTAGCTAACCTGGACACTCGAGCCTCCGCTCGAGCACCCATATTGATGCCAGGCTTAGATGGGACACCCGGTCAACGACCACAGCACCCCAGCCAGAACCCCCCGGCTCAAGCCATCCACTCACTCCGGCCTCCCAGACACTGGATTACAGGAGCACGCCACCACTCCCAGCCGAAAGAATGGGATCCGAAACACCTTCTTCTACTCACGTCCAGCCTTCGACGCCTGCCTCCTTCTCAATACTTTTTTACTCTCAAATCAAACTTTTCATGTTTCTTTCGTAACTCATAAAATTTGAAAATAATTTACGAATCTAAATATTTTATTTGGAGTGACTATCTAATAAAATAAGCCTGTAATTCTGGTTTTTGAGTTTACTCGTTCGCTCTGTGTATTTATAAAGTAAATTGAATGTAGAACTTTGAATCTTACTTCGATTCTCGAATTTTTCTCTACACTACAAAAGCTGAAGCCTGAAAGCGTGTTTTGTGGACAGCGTTTTGGACAGTTTTGGGGATGTATGTAGTGGTGATGTGAACTAATTATTAACGACGTATGTTTGTAATTTTAATAAGGATCAGACACAAATGAATTTATCTGAATCTGAAGTACAATGATGTATGCTTTGAGTGTAAGTGTATCATGCAAAACACCATAATTATATTGCATTGCATTCTTTTTCTATTTCATATTCACACATTAAAATTCTAATTCTAATTAATTCACCGGTGGAGAAACACGTAGAATAAACAGCTTTTCTTTCAGGGAAGCTTCCCTGCTTTTCTTTCCCTCTTTTACATACGCCATTATTTATTTGCATGCAGCTGCAGCTCAGTGTGTATTCGGCTTTCGTCTTAATTACTTACTAATGAAATAAAACAAATAGACTTAATTATTTTATAATCTTTTCATTTTCATGATTTATTAACCAGGTTGATATGACAACTCATCATAAACAGTTACTAAAATAGTAAATAGTCGTGATAATTGATAATACCTAGTTACAGTTAAGTATAAAAATAAAATTTGTACTTACTCACTGAAGACACAGCTAAATATCAAAAGTCGCCTATGCGTTCATTTAAATACTGTATAGAAATAGGTAAAGTACGGTACACTACAAAGTATGATACACAATTTTTTTCGAAAATACTTTGGCCTTAATCTACTTCGTGATTGCTAAATTCAATATAGGTTATATGTATTGAAAGTAAGGAATACTTTGGATTTTAACACAAGGAATTTGAGCGGTAGTTAAGTTCGAGCATGCCAGCCCAGGCTAAAGTAAAACTTGCACGTCAGGTTCACCTCCAATACCAGGAATGGGAGATTTATCCTCAGAACATTGAATCCAGTTGTCTGGATGAGCTCGATTGAAATGCGTTTTGAGTGACGCTTTCTGTACAGATGTGAATGGGCAAAATGGGCATGCGAAGGGCTTCGGCTTAGAGCTGTTGTGGACATACATGTGAGCGTCAAGGGAATTCTTTTGTGTAAAACTGATTTTGCATTCGGGACACTGGTAAGGACGACTTCCGGTATGAATTCTCATATGCCTTGTGAGCTGACTCGGATTGGAGAATACTTTGCTACAAACAGTGCACGTCTTATTCTGTGGACCGGGTAGGATTGGTGAATTTGAAGTATTCAGGTCGTTGGTGCTGGAGTTTCTGGGATTTGAAGGTCGGGCTGTGCTACTCATCATTTCATTGTTGTTGATGATGTACTGGTTGACGTTGACGTGTTGAGGAGAAGGCAGAGTGAGAGTTCCATTTAGATGATCCGAAGTTGCACCAAGGATATTTAGATGAGACAAACTAACGTCCTTTCCCGTTAAAACATCAGAGGTGACGTCAGGAAGCATGCCCAGGATCATATTTCCTCCGTTTACAAGGTCACTTGCAGACTGATTTTGAGGTAGAAATATAACATTTGTTACATTCTGAAGAAAGTTTTCATCCATTTGAAGAGTTGCTAGGTCAAGACCAGTGAATTGTAGCGTTGGGCCGTCTATAGATAATTGTACACTTCCAATAACATGGAGATCTTGCAGCGAAGTGGCACCATTATTATTTTCAGCTGCGGCTGCAGCAAGGGCGGATGTTATGTTCAGTTCTTCCTGTGACCCGTGTCGTTCCAATAAGTTGCTATTAGATTTGTTACTTTCTTTGATAGTGTTAACTGGAGGTAACGGATTCTCGGTTGAAGTCGTTCGAATAAAGTGATTGAAACTGTCACTTTGCTCCTGACCAACTTCTGCACTGAGCTGTAGTAGAGGGTCCTTGGGCGGTTTGAAGTGGGATTGGACGTGAGCCTTGCGATGTCCAGATGTTCGGAACCACCGATCGCAATGCTGACATTGGTAAGGCAGCTGGCCACAGTGCAGACGCATATGCACTCGTAGTGAGCTCTTCGTTGCAAACAAATTATTGCAAACATGACATGATACCGTTTTCCCGCCTTCGTGTGTTCTCATGTGTGCTTCCCTGGTCGACTTAACACGAAAAGCTTTGGAACAAACTTGGCACCTGTACAAAATTAATATCATGTTCAGACAAGTCGCCAAATCAAGATTAAACCGGGATTCCATTGTAAAATTGTATGTACTGAAATAGAATGTACCTAAAAGGCTTCTCCCCAGTGTGAATCCTGACATGCCTCTGCAAATCTGACTTCTTCTTGAAATATCTTTGACACAACTGACATTCATTGCTTTTGGTTTGATTGAGCTTCTCCGCTAAGGTCGCCATTGTTGAGGAAGTCGGTTGTGGTTTGTGATGCTCCTTTGGTCGTCTGACGTAGGGCTGAGTGGTTAGTTCAGTGTAAATTCTTTCCGAAATCGGTCTGGAAGATTCTCTAATTTTGAGTACATCGGCATCCTCTTCGTTATTCCGACGCTTCTTTGGTGACGTCGACGCTGCTTGCGTTGGGCTTTCTGTACTGGTTGTAGATCGCAACACTGATTCGCCAACGTCATCACTCTGCCGCTCTTGCTCAATGTCAACAGTTGGATTAGACTGGACAGTATTTACGGGATCCGGTGAAACTTCATGATGATATTCATAGTTGGTTATATGCTCAATACTGTTCTCCATTTGCTGTCCAGTATGCAAGAACTGAATCGACGCGAGATCCATTGATTCACCCTAAAAAGTAACGAGTAACACTTACTTAGCAGTGTTTATATTAATGTACTATGACGATCACAGAAACAAGACACCAACCTGAATGCTGAATAGTGACGAATCAAAGTTGGAATCCGGTTGATCCAAACGCAATTGCAAATTATTCGAACTCTGAGATTCCATTGCACCTTGCTCATCCATAGAATACTGCAGGGTTACGGTGCCATCAGGATTGGTGATAACGGATTGAGGGATATTCAGAGGCATTCCGTCTACAAGACCATTCACTCCGACAAGAAGATTTGCTTGGCCAGTGTGATCAACATTTGCATCTCCATTGGGGGCATTTTGAATATCATTCGTGTTTACTGCATCCGTGTTATTGTAATGAACCATACCCGTCATGTCCATCTCCCGGATTAAAACTTGGTTCACATCTAGCCAAAGAGCAACGAAAATGAAAACATATTCACTCGATCAAAATGCTGAATCATGTATGGATGTTGGAGCTACCTAATATGGATTGAAAATGAATTCTAAAGAACTTTGATTAATGCTTGCAAATATTGTGTATCCGGTTTCCGAAGTTAGCTGCTCTTACTCAGAATTTTACGCTCTTTATAATGGTATAATTCTTAATTCAATAAAATATACCTAAACACATGATTAGATTCGCCTTGTCTAGTTCTGAACCCTTGCGCGTTGATTTAATGTGTTTACGTGTATCTGATTGAATTATAATGAATAATAATTTCATTTATTGAATTGTCAACGTAGTACCGAATCATTGTATCATTGTAGCAACGAAACTGAGAAAGGCTAATTTACAAAGTATTGGATACACTATAAATGCGTAAGCCTTATTTCATATATTAAGAATTATTATATATTATTGTATATTAAGAATTACATCACTGGAAAGAGCGTAAAATTCCGAGTAAGAGCAGCTAACTTCAGATTTCGGATACACATATTTGCAAGCATGAATCAACTTTCTTTAGAATTCATTTTCCATATTAGCCGACTATTTTATGCATAATTAGCAAATTATTCATGTTAGCTCAAACATGTACATAAATCTGTATAACAGCTGGCTCGATTCAACTTACCCGAAAAATCTTCATCATATGAGCTATTTTCATTTTGTGGACCTTGCTCAAAGCCTTGATCTGCTCTATACGAATTGTCGATGATACTATCCCGAGGTTGGAGGCCTATTTGAACATTTATTGTAGAATGAGAATTTTGTGCTTGTTGTGTATTGGTTCCATCAGGATTGGAAGAACGGAAGGCAACAATTTCATTTCGATGAATCTTTATATGCTTGCGACAGGAGACACTGGTCTTGAATGTTTTGTGACAATATGGACAAACGAATGGACGATCCTCATTGTGTGTGGCCATGTGACGAGTTAGGCTCCCATTTGTTGTGAAGGCAAGCTTGCAGAGTTGACATGAAAAGGCGCGAACTCCTTCGTGTGTTCTAATGTGATTCTTGAGTACTCCACTCGAGACGAAACATCTGTAAACAAATTATAATCTGGTACAACCGCTTCGACTTTCGAAACAAATTGAGTACCTACACGCTTAAATATTCATGATACAAACCTTAAACACTGAAGGCATTTATAGGGCTTCTCCCCTGTATGACTTCTGCTGTGCTGCTTCAAGTGACTGGACTTCTTGAATGAACACGGACAGTAATTGCACTTGTACGGCCGACTTCTTGGATCGAATAGAGTTCCCTTTAGACGTGATATAACGGCTCGATTTGGTACAGGAACTAATCCTGAAATGCGGGAAATTTGGCAGAAACAGAATAAGATATTTTAAGTTCAGAACACAACTCAAGATCACAAATAACGTATTTTTGCAGGAATTGTCTTTCAGTCTACCTTCTGAAGTAATTTGTAGAGGATCTGGTAGCTCTATTGCTGGCTTGGTCTCTCCAATCCTCAATAGCTTTCTCTTTCCGGTTAGGCCGCTCGAGTTTCTTGAGTGCATTCTGACATGAACTCGCCTTTGCCCGGATGTACGGAATTGCTTGCCACACTGCATACACTGGAAAGGTTTAACTCCCGTATGAAGTCCTGTAGCAAATAGAATGGATGAGAATGTTGAATGATTACCGTTACTCCAAATGAACCTCATCAGATACAATTCCAAAGTAGACTATTGTGAAATGGACTTACTTTCGTGAGATTTTAGAGATGATAGTACAGAGAACTCTTTGTGACAGACATTGCACGCCAAATGCTTCACGGAGTCGTGAATTTTTATATGCGAATTCAATGTAGATTTCACTGCAAACGACTTCTGACACACATGACACTGCAATAGAAAAATTATTTCAATTTTAGGGAAATTGGTCGAATTAGCAGTGGAATTGGTTGTATGTTGAGAATGATAGTGAGTGAGTAGAGTACTGCATGTTTACTGCTAACACATATATGAAAACTTACACTGTAGGGACGTTCCTGGGTATGCGTTCGAAGATGACGAATCAGGTCGGAGGGTTTACGCATAGTTTTCGGACAGGAAGGACACAAATGCCACTTCACTTGACCCACTCGCTTCACTTTCACCAGTAGCCTTTTAGAGGATCCCTCAGAATCGTCATATACACAATTGACTTCTTGAACAGCGTCATCATCCTGCTGAGGCAGAGTTTGAGTATCATTCAGCTGTGCTTGTGCGGAATCCTTAGCTGTGGCCGAAATTGCCGACGTCGTGGCGAGATCTCCGTCTTGAAACGTTGATGGCGCTTGAGAGGAATTGACATTCAATGACTCGACAGTGTGGACCTTGGCAATGTGATTATTGAGTGTGGCTAGACGTCTGTAGACACAGGGACACTCTTCACATTTAAACACTCTTTCATTTTCTCCAGGTGGAATGTGGACCTTCATAATGTGTGCTTTCAGATTTCCTCGCTGACTGAAACTGGTTGTGCACAAGTGACACTGGTGCGGCCTCTTCATTTCATGCGTTGCCAAGACATGGCTCTCCAAGGTTCCCTTCTGATTGAATCGCTTCCCACAATGAAGACACTGTGACAGTAATTTGTATTAACTTCGTGGTTACAAAACAAATCGGGAAGAATTTCAATTTCATTACCTACCAAAAAAGGCTTCTCTCCAGTGTGTATACGAACCTATTTAAACGAAAAGAAGAAGTCAAATATTATAATTGTTTCTGCTTCTTGCTCCGAAAAATTAATTGTTAATTAGCTCCTTGAGGGGTTTTCAACGTTAAACTTGCGCTACCTACACTAATTTCAGATATAAATGCATATGCAAATTAACTACACAGAACTGAGCAAAATTGTTGGCCAAAATTACCTAAAATTGGCCTTCTTAATCCCAGAATCGAAATCAAATCACTTCTAGCCGTCAAAATCAACGATTTCTTTATTTAAAACGTAATTTTTAGAGCAAATAGCGATTTAAAGTCGCAAGTTCAGCTGAAAATCGTGACTTGTCAGGTCAGAATCACATATTTTAAAAACCTAAGCTACTAAAGCTAACCTAACCTAGCCCTAAAAATCAAATACAAAATCAGGTCATATCTTCAAAATCAAAATCCGATAAATCGAAATCCTTTAGATGACCAAAATTATGATTTTAAAGTCATTGATTTTCAAAAACAAATGATTTTGCCCAGCCCTGCGCAAATACCAGGGACTGTGGAAGTGTGAAACAAGGACCAGGACGGGATCACAAAACTTAAGTCACGAAATTGAAATGCTTACATGCCGATCCAGTTGTGAGGGCTTGTCAAATCTTTTGTTGCAGATCTTACAAACCCGAGTTTTCTTGCGATCCAGAGATGTTGGCACGCTGCAATCCACAGACTTTCTGGGCCTGGCTTTACGCTTTTGCTTTGACCCAAATACTTTCAATTCCTTCCGCACCGCAGCATGTTCCTTAGCATGATCTCGCAGAAGTGCTGCTTGAGTAAAGTTTTTCCCACAAAGCCTGCATCGGTGCAGCATGCACTGTTGTAATCTGGTCCTATGTTCCTCTAATGAAAAAAAAAACAAGCAAGTCATCAGAAAGAGAACAACCACCTCCGAATTGCTTTGTGTAGCGATTTGAATGTTTTTACCTGTGTGTGAATCCAACCTGGCTTGAGTTGGAAACTCGTCACCACATTCCTGGCAAACGAGATTTTCATTCTTCTCGTGCACTCTCAAATGGCTCTTAAGGCTGGCAAGTCGGGAGAATTTAGCTGGACACACTTGACACTGAAGAATTCCATCTCTCTCAGCTTCATGAAGCATGTTGTGGAGATTAAAGTTCTCTTCAAAATTAAACGTCATGCTGCATTGACGACACCGAAATGCTTTTTCATCCAAATGCTCAGATTTATGCCGTCTGAACTGAGGCCACTTTGGGAATTCTTTGGAACAAACAGTACATCGAAATGGACCCTTGCCAATTGGTGGATCTAGACTAAGTTGCTGGACAACACTTGCAACCAATTTGACAGGTTTCGCTTTTGATCTTGGCTTCTTGACTATCACAGATTCTGTGGTCTTTGTTGCAGACGGGTGAAGAGACTTTGATTTCAATGCTGGGCGTACAAGTTCGGAGGAATCATTATAATTATTTATACTTGTACTATTCTGTACTAATCCTTCGCCATTCGATACATGATTGGAATTAGAAGTTAGAGATGAAACCAAGGCATTGAAATTCCCATAGGGGTCGGTCCGGGTGAAGTCAGACGAGGTGGAATAGTTTTGTATTGTCTCATTTGTGCTTGTGCCGTTGAGTATTGACTTTCCTAATACTGGAAACTGTTGTGGCATAGTAATCATCTGAATAGTCTGTTGGTGATCAAATACAATAGGACGTTTTTCACGGGTCGAGAATAAATTAATACAGTTTAGTTTAATATTCACGACTTGTCACGAGTCACGAGTAACTTACCACTCCACCAGTTGGATCTAGTCCGTGCGATGGTTGATGTTCCATAATTAGATTTGCAAATTGCGATGGATCAAGGAACAAGGTTCCTCCACCTTGTTGTTCAATAACGCCCTTGAACACAGAAGGGTTGTCTGGATCAAATAGTGCTAGGAAGTTGTCTCCCAGCCCGGAGACTTCTTCAATTATACTATTCGAATTGAGATTCAGTCCCACTCCTACATTGCCTACACTCAGCTCCTCCATCGTTTGTAGACCTTAGGGTGTCTGGACCTGAAAATTCACGATTGATTTGAGCAAGGAGCTAGTACTTTTGACTTTCAGTTTCAACGTACTTAGCAAGTTTAAAACAGCAAATGAAAGTCATGCATACACCACTCAACTGGTATGGTATAAGGGGATTAGCTTAGCCCGGAGTAGATTGCGCCACGGAAACCTTACTCCCAACACCCTCATTGGTTATACATTATTTATAGTTGGTTCAACACTGAGAACAAGTAGCTCAACTTTGATAACTCGACTGACTGCCCTAAATACTAAAGCACAGTGCATAATACAACATATAGGTATGTACTATATAGGTATGTACTAAGTATGTACTAATTAGTAGTTAGGATATAAGTTTTACGTTTGTAGTTGGGAAACAAACACAAAGTGCACACACCCTGGATAATTCCGATTGATATTTACCTGATTGGTTGTTGGTGCGTGACCGCCGGTTGTCAGTTGTCTATAAATAGCTGTACCCAGACCAGACGCAGAGAACTTTAGTACTTGTTAGTATAATTCCATCCAGACCAGATCCAGATAGATGAACGTCAAAATTGTAAATTATGAAAGTACAAGTTTGTAAAATATTGCGTATTGATGCCAAACTGGGATTCTAACTAATACAACAATGAACAACGACAACTAAACCGACACTACTGTCACTGTATTGGTACACTCGTATTGGATTAGTAGGTATTACTTTTGAAACTCCCAATCCCAACATGATCTTCTGATTCTGATCAATGAAACGGAACGACAAACGAATTTTTGATCTTCTTGTCTTGAGATTATGATTTTACTTTGCTTTTTTGACGGGATGAGTTACTATTAAACCGACGGTGGATGACACAATCTGACCTGATCTCGTAGCTATCGTTTTAGGATTTTACGCGCTGGCCCGCTACGTCCGCCTTGTAGTAATCATTATATTCATAAATCTTCGCATTTTTCAACACTTTGTTCTCAGTCTCAGTTCTCTTCTCTCATTCTCATTGTCATGTTGACATTGCTTGATACCGCTTGA
>JAQFXZ010001915.1:0-10710 GCA_034694025.1 Ceratophysella scotica | reverse complement strand
CCAACCAACATTCGGACCATGGGCGTGGGTCTCTGTGGCATTGCAGCTTCTTTGGGTGGGATTGTAGCTCCGCAGCTTGCCTACTTGGGAATGAGTAAGATTTTACAATTCATCTAGCATTGTGGGAGCAAATTCTTGTGTCTTCTGAAATTTTTAATTAAAGACTCACGATGAACTTTGTATCCGACTAAATTATGGTTAATCCACGTGTTTCTTTTTCGTGCAGTGTCACCGTCCATTCCTTTCTTCGCGTTTGCAATAATTAGCGTGGGAGGTTCGTTATGTGCTTTTTTAATGAAGGAGACCACTGGACAGCCTTTGCAAGACAACACGAGAAAGAAGAGTAGTCGTCGGATCAGTATTAGTGCAATTAGTGCAATTATTTTACCGAAATCGTGTGCAGTTTAATCTGTAGAAGACAAACCTGGTCTGTATTAATCACCGTGCCCAAGTATTTTTGTAATGAATTATTATTCATTACAAATTCCATGTAAATTAGGTTAGTAAATTATTTATTCCAATCAATGAAATTAAGAATTTGCATAAAGTTTTTGTTTACAAATATTTAGAAAGAATTTTAATCAGATTCAATAAAAAAAATTTTTAGCTTAAATTATTGAACCTTCCACATAATAACAGACACATTTTTGAAAAAATATTAAAACCTGATTTCACTGGTTGTATTTTCCATTGGACAAACCCAAGAGGCGCTATGCATTCATTAGTGTGGGCAGCAAACATTTCGAAAGCGTGCCATTGTTTAATTATCGTAGGAACCCTGATGTACAGTATATTAATGTATGAAACTGGAAATTGACTAATGCATGCAAAAACTTGGTTCCTGCTCGGAGTTTTGGCACTGTTTCGTGCTTTGTACTGTATTCCACTGTGTGAGTACAATGCTGATTTGCTGATTTATCCCTATGCCAATGTGCATTGTGCAGTACATTGGGGATAATGCTAAACTCGGCACGTACGCGTCCATGACGAAAACATGTCAGTCAAATCTGCGAAGTTCCATGCTGTAAGAAAACAATTATATTACTGGTAGATTTCTATGCATAATATATATTTGTCATGAGCAGGCGTTTGGAGATGTTCAATTGTCAAAATTGCCCTAAGTAATTAATTTGTATCACAAAAAATAGTCTTAAAAGATGATGGATAAATTCATTGTGTTTAGAATATTGGACAAATTAGGTAATTTTCTGCCTTCTGTTAAATTTTTGGAAACAGTCTTAATAAAACTCTTCACGCTTAAATGCTCGTTTGAACATGTTAAAGTGGATTCGGCATATTTCAGACTCTCATCCTCGTATTGCTCCTCATCTTTGAAATCCCATCCAGTTGGATAGCTTTTGCACCGATTTATATTGGTAAACTAAATAACAGTACACAAAATATTTTATTTCGATAAAATAAAGTAAAAGCTTTGTGAAGGTCGATTAAAAACAGTTGGTTCTCCCCAACTTAAGGAAACCAACCTGAATCCTGGGAATGCGATGGTCAGATGTAGAATGTAGAATTCCAATGAAAATATTTGCGAATGCAATGGAACAATTTCGGCCTCGGACTCATCCACGGCTACGTCCATTGTGGCGGAGGTGCTTCAAGAGTAGATGACTAATTGAGAGCTTAACATCGTTTTAAAATCAAATTCTTGCTATTTTAGTGGGCCCTCGTTTGTTCTTCAGCATGGGTTTATGATGCCATCACGAGTATACAAATGCTCGGAATGCTCGTAGGGAATATTTACTCATCCCAAGTTGCGGATTGGTATGTAAT
This sequence comes from Ceratophysella scotica, assembly GCA_034694025.1. Lineage (NCBI taxonomy): Eukaryota > Metazoa > Arthropoda > Collembola > Poduromorpha > Hypogastruridae > Ceratophysella > Ceratophysella scotica. Next base: position 8,925 of record JAQFXZ010001915.1, on the reverse strand, counting down.
AGAATCATTTGCCAATATTTAAATTAGCAAATAAAAGGCAGTTTGGCCCGCTTTCAACATCTTTGAAAGGTTTCCAATCAAAAACGGCGATACCATAAATCCATTCAATTAACGGGGGCATGTAAATGTGGACACACGCAGAGACTATAAGATACCAAGGTCGTACAATTAGGAGAGTCTGCAATGGGCCCGAACTGAAATGTGGTCTAAGCAGCCGAGGAAACTCGCTCCTATAACATACATACAATCCATTCAAACCTAACCTTACTTATGTTTTTGGTATCGAGGTTTTTAGTTTGGCAGTTTTTGGTGTGGCTGTTTTTGCCTGTTACGCTCTGAAAAACCCATTGGCTGGCATTCTTTGAGCACATTCAAGGATTTTATAGTTTTTCGATTAAACGGTCCGAATAATCGAAAAAAAAACGCTGGACAGTAAACGCTGCCAGTTCAAAACCGAGACACCAAAAAACTGATCAATCCTAACTTGGCGTGGCGGTTTTTGATGTCGCGGTTTTTGATTTGGCGGTTTTCTGTGTCGCGGTGCAGAATTTTTTTCAAATCCAAAGACTATCAAGTAACTGCGATCTGTCTCATGACTATCTGGTTCGCTTTCTCAATCGTTTACTCTGGGCTCAGTTACCACATTAAAAGACTTGCTGCCATTATGGCATCTCCCATTATGTCATACTTTTAAAAATCCTTCTTTGTGGCATCCCAGAACCTACGTTATGTCATCGGAAAACCTTCGTTATGTCATCCAAAAATTAAGTAAAAGTGGTATGAGTATGGGTATGAGAGACGAGTATGTCGTAGAAAGGAGGACAGCATTTTCAAATACCTACGAATTAAAATTAAGGACAATGGACTGTTAGCATAGATCATGATCATAACTTATAAGCCGATATAAATAGAAAACACAAGCACAAGCTGGAAAAGGACGCTTTTCTATAGGAGGAATGGCTCTATGTAGGCAATAAATCTAGGTAACTGTCTTACTGATGTCTTGATAATGCAATTTTTCTAGAATCAGTCTAATTTACATTTACATGAACTGTAAGGTTTTCTGTCGGGACGCGACAGATGGATGGACTATTTGATTATTTACCTAGCTCATAGATTCGAAGAAAGAAATAGTACCTGGATTTGGGAAGTTTCACTTAATTTCAGCCTATTTGCCGAGAGGTACCTCGTAATAAGCATTTTGTTTATATATTTGACGCAATTGTTGTATTGGCTTCTAACATTATCATCATACAGGCGGTTTACGGATTGCTGAATTTGACGCAGATACTTCATTATTTTTATCGGCTAGTAAGTTATGTTCTTTCTGTGCTAGTAGTTGGTTGTCCATTAGTTTCAGTTTCTATTTGACGAGAAGTAATTTTTAATAGTGATTTAGTATTCTGGAGGACGTACTTTCTTCTATGAACCATGTAGATTATTATAGAAGACAGTCTACGGCTTTTGTATGTTAAAGTGTGCATATTGACATTGATACACTTGTGGTTATGAAAATGCTGTCCTCCTTTCTACGACATACTCGTCTCTCATACCACTTTTACTTAATTTTTGGATGACATAACGAAGGTTTTCGGATGACATAACGAAGGTTCTGGGATGCCACAATGAAGGTTTTTAAAAGGATGACATAATGGGAGATGCCATTGTGGGAATAAGCCCATTAAAAATACTCCGGGTAAATTATTTAAGTTCCGTTCAAATAGATTTTTTACTACCTTAAGAATACCGAGACACTCAGAAATATAGATTACGGTTTGATAACCCAGGAAACAAGTTCTGGAACGGTTTCTACGTGGGAGTACCCGATGTTGTCTCAAAAAATCTTGTTTTTCCTTATTTTCACAAATTTTATTTATTCGATTTTTTTAGATCGGCTTCTCATCTGCTCTGCGCTCTGCTCGTGCTCAACAGGTGAAATATTGAACTAGAACAATTTGCATAGAAATCGACATCAAAATATTAATGAAATGGATATTCTTTGCAAATTTCAAATTCAATCGGTGCCTTGTTCCAACTTTGTTGCAACTTCCCATGGACATCAATTTATTACCCGAGGTCGTACTGAGCTTGAGTCTCCTTGGGAAATTCGGAATGGAAATGGCTAGATCTTCAATCTTGCATAACTTCAGAATCCTATCCAACTAATGTTCGAACTATGGGTGTAAGTCTCTGTGAAATTGCATCTGCTTTGGGTGGGGTTGTAGCTCCGCCGCTGGCTTATTTAGGAATGAGTAAGATACATTAAAAAGAAGAAGTATTTAATTGAAATTGAAAGGTATACCACGTTTTTTTAATCCGGTTAAATTTTGCTTACTCCACGTGTTTCAATTTCTTCAACATAGTGTCACCGTCCATGCCTTCCTTCTTTGTGTGGCAATAATAGGCGTTGGAGGTTCGTTATGTACCTCTTTAATGAAGGAGACCACTGGACAACCCTTGGAAGACAACACGAGAAGAAAGAGTAGTCGTCGGATCAGTATGAGTGCAATTAGTGCAATTATTGCCAATATTTCGTGAAAACAAGAGTGTGCGGTATACTGTAATTTCAGAACACAACGCTCGTCGTCAGAGCAGACACTCTTGTCCGTTCTCCGTATTAAGTATCGTGTTCTTAGCTAATAATTACCTAATACTATTTTCGAGTTTCATCCATAATTAGTTTAGTACCTAAATATTTATATAAATCATTACATTCAATGTGCACATGCATTTTATGAGCATTAAATAATCGCATTTACTCCACGTGCTATCAAACCTACAAACGATGCGATGCTGCTTTTCTACAAATGCGTAATTTAGATTAAAAACGCACTTGGCAAGAATTAGCTGAAAACTAGGCAGCTTGCACCCGAAACTGGAGAGACTTGGTAATATGTATGTAGTATTGAAAATATATCTGATTAAAGAAGGTCCTGCTTCTGTACAGATTTTGGAAGTTAATGAAACCATAGAAGCTCATTCTCAAGAATTTTTCATAAAATGTTGCAAACATTAGCATTATGGTGACATGAAGTAATATTTACAGCTTTCGTAAATTACTGCTGCTGTTTTAATTATCCTTCATGTCCACGTAAAGCTACGATTTGCAAAAATATCATTACATGTTGCAGATGAATGTCAACATCAGAATCCGTTTTGCGCCATTTCCATTTCAGACCATGGAACATGTTGCTGTACGAAGAGTAAATTGAATAAATCTTATCTTAATTATTGCGCAGCATCATCTTACCAATTAAAATAAAATATGAAACTATACATGTATACAATTTACAAGGTTTAAATCCAATAGGATATTTAATGTAATCACAAATCACATACAAGTGGTGCTATATACGTATGAAAATATATACTAGAGTTAGGTTGGATCAAATGAATACTTTGAATTTGAACTTTTGATTGAAGAGTTCAAAGTTGAACTACTTACGTCTGTCTGGAATCTGGCATCTGGCACTAGTCTAAATTCATGAAGTTGGGCAAGCAATCATGCATGAGCTTCAAATTCTCAATTTGCGAAGTAGTTAACTACTTCTGTGACGATCTCTTGGTTAATACAATTAAATAGTAATTATGACCAACTTGGAGATATCCAAGCCCAAACCAAAGGATTTTGAAGAAATATTAGACCATTTAGGTAATTTCTACAGATATATATTTTAGCGTTATTATTGATTTTCGGGAAACTGAGATTTTGAATTGTTCTAAAAAAGTTTTTTATCCGTGTTAAGGTGGGTTCGGCAGATTCCAAACGCTCATTCTATTGTTACTTCTCATTTTTGAAATCCCAGCATGTTGGACTGCCTTTGCACCGATTTATACTGGTAATTAAGTAACAGTACAGTAAAAAACTGTTAAAATGCCTAAAAGTGACAGTACAAAAAAAAAACAGATAACGTCTCGTACGTATGTCGTAGGAATCCAACCGGAATCCTGGGAATGCGATGGCCAGACGCTCAATTCAAGTGAAAATATTTGCGAATGCAATGGAACGATTTCAGCTCCAGCCTCATCTGCGACTTTCTCTATAGTGGCTGAGGTACGAAGTATTTCGCAGATTATTGAAAGCATAATCAAATCACAAGTTTAGATTTTATTTGAGAAAATGCTGCTCTTTCAGTGGGCACTGATTTGTTCTTCGGCCTGGGTTTACGACGCCTTTACGAGTTTACAAATGGTTGGAATGCTGGTAGGCACGATCTACTTATCAAAACTTGCAGATTGGTGAGTTCCGGGTTCCTTACTAAATGTTTTAATTTTCAAAGCACAAAATTTAATTCCTACGTAAATGTTCACAGGTACGGTAGAAAATCAGCGTTCCTTGGCGTAATAATTGTCATGGGCATCGGATCGGGCTTGTCTGCTGTTGCACCAAATCCTTACGTTTACGCAGTGGCTAGATTCCTTTGTGGAGCTGGATTTTCAGGTAATACTTCACACCGAATTTTTTATGTTTCACTTACCCAAATGTAATTGTTCGACGATCGAGTGAGTCTGTATCTATTACTGCATTGTAAAATAATGTTGGTAATGCTTCAGGTACATCGGCTCTGTCATGCATCTACGCGATTGAATTCATGCCGTCGGATTGGAGACCACTCGCTGGTATTAAAATGCGACTTACAACTTACAATGTGTCTGTTGCAATGAGGTTAAAATTAATTGTATCTATAAACTTAATTATAGGTTCCATCGGGCCTTATGGCTTAGCAACAATGGCACTAGGATTGTTGGCATATCTCATCCGTCCTTGGAGATCCTTCATTTGGGCCACCACGTTGCCCGTCATACTGATCGTCGTGTTTCCGTAAAGCAATTTTCGCAGTATTTGGGAAAGTGTTCAGTAATTAAAATCTTACAACTGAAAATTAATATTTCAAAAATATAATTACATTACATACAGGTTTATCCCTGAAAGTCCGCGTTGGCTGCTCAATAAGCAGAAAATTGAAGAAGCTCATAAAGTATTGACGTACATGGCGAGAGTAAATGAAGTGGAGCCGATTGAATTTGAAACGTTGAAACAAATTGCAGAAAATGAAGCTCACAAAAGTGACCCTTGTGAGAAGAAGTTTTCATATTTTGATTTTTTCAAATCCAAAGACCTTCGATTGACTACTCTCTGTCTTATGACCATCTGGTTCGCTTTCGCCATTGTCTACTATGGAATCAGCTATAACATCAGGAATGTTCCAGGTAAACTTGCGAATTTCGCTTGGTTTAGCTACAAATACTTAATTTTTGATATAGCCATTTTGATAATTGCATCATGTTCATAGGAGACAGATACTGGAATGGTTTTTACATGGGTGTAATAGATACTGTAAGTCTAAAATATACATAAAAAAATAACCCAAAACCCAATACTTTAAACGTATTACTCGCAAACAAGCGTTAAATGTCTGCGGTTTAAAATTTTACATTTTTTTAAAATGCAGATCGGATATCCTGCAGCCCTCCTTGTTCTCAACAGGTGAATAATCGAAACTCGGGTGAATTTTTTTTTTTTTAAGATTTCAACGTCGTTCAATTTAAATGGAATTATATAGCTATCAAACAAGGTAGAACTCAAAAGATTAATTTTAATGATGGGCTGGATTTCTATGCCATTTGCAGATTTGGGCGTCGCATGTCAGTATTCATCTCAATGTCGATCGGTGCCTTATTTCTCGTAATACTGGCGATTTTGCAGCTGAGCATGAACATCAACGTATATCCCTCGGTGGTACTAATTGTAAGCCTGAGCCTCCTGGGGAAGTTCGGAACAGCAATGACTCGATCTGCAGCACGTTGCTTAAGTGCAGAGTCCTACCCTACCAACGTTAGGACCATGGGCGTGGGTCTCTCTGGAATCTCAGCTTCTGTTGGCGGGATTTTAGCTCCGCAGCTGGCTTATTTGGGAATGTGTAAGACAGTAGTGTAATCTTGTGTAGCAATTTCAATCAGCTTTATCTGAAGTTGTTTTTCAACTTTTTGCAATATTTTAAAGAATTCACAAAAACCTTATGGCATTACGCTTACTCGACGGGTTTCAATTTATTCTGCAGTGTCACCCGCGGCTCCGTTCTTCGTGTTTGCAATAATAAGCGTGGGAGGTTCTTTATGTGCCTTTTTAATGAAGGAGACCACTGGACAGCCCTTGCAAGACAATACAAGAAAGAAGACTAGTCGCCAAATCAGCATTAGTGAAATTAGTGCAATTTTTTTGCCAAAACCATCTTGTTCTGCTTAGTCGTTCCGTCAATTTATTCGTATACGTAATATATTTTAATTGATAGATACCCATATACGAGGTACTACAGACAAGCAAATTATAAATCATTAAATGTATGCGGAATGACGTACCGCTTCAAGCGATGTCAGTTTGATTTGATTGTAATTCCGTGTCGACCATAAATTAGGTTATTGCAATGTAGGTTTCACATCTGAGAAGTCATAATATATTAACCTGAATTTTTTGAAATGTTGAATGAATGCTTTGCAAACCGTCCATTATTCGTTGAAAATTCTTAAAAATTTGAGAAGGAAAAGCAGGTTCAGGTATTTGTTGCATAGGTCTTTCTTCAGTTATGTAATTATCAACGTGAATTCCCCCGGACATCATTATGTCCAAATCCTACGTGAAAACCTCCACAATAATGTAACGCTCTACTATGACTGGCCACTTGTCACATAATATGACACGTTCTGGCACAACCTAACCTAACTAAAAATATGACAAGTTGTCTCCCGAACGAATGAAAAGCATTACTCAATACAAATTGTCATATTCAATTTCAAAATATGACAGACAAAAGCCCATATGTAGCGTAAACCAATTGTCTAATCAAACCACTTTCAATTAAGTACTACGATACGACGAGGCAGGATATCGGTAATATGGTTTTGCTTGCATATTATACGAGATGGCTTTTTAATCCACTCTTTTGGGCTTGTTATCCGAACTGTTTCTTCCGGCTCATAAACTTTATTGCATGCTCCCATTCCCATGTATCACATTTTTCATTCTTTTTGACTTCGACACCTATTTGTGTTCCTTGCTTACATGACGTTTGAAATATTTTTAATTTAATGTAAAATCAAATTAGGGTTACAATTAATGACCCAGCTTGACCGCAGTTTAGTACTTTGGTGTGGTCGTTTTTCTGGATGTTGTGTGCTGGAAGATATCAAATGGATATGAACAAGGTGTCTTGACAACCAGGAAAATAAAATCCTAATAAACTCAAACAACCTTGGATATGAAGGTACAAAAGTTAAATTGAACACAAAGGTTTCAATCTAATCTTCTTTCAATAATTTATGTAAATTCTATTTCATAATTTGTAAAACTGTTAAGTGGCAGGGATGCTTTAGAACTGCTCAACAAGACTCAGCTTCAAAATTTTGGTTTATAGTTTCTGGACTTAACCATTTGAAAGACTACAGTTTTTGAATCAAATTACGACTATTTTCCCACTTTCACTGCCAAATATCAACGTTACCTAGCATCTAATGTATGTGTACCAGTTTATAAATTACAGTTTTTCCCATGATAACGCTGTATCTGTATCTCACGCCTTTGTGTAGAATCTTCTAATAAAATTTCCTAAAAGTAGAATTATTCATTAGTGCCAGATCTAGTAGCCTCTTTTTTGTCTGAGTAATTGAATGCGTATTGACGAAGGATGATCTTTACCATGCTTGTTATTACAAGCACAAGCCGTGCATCGAAAGCTCTCTGAAACCTAAAGTAATATTAAGGACTCGGAGTGTGTAATAAACGTGCATATACTTTGACGCGCGAAAACCTATCGCCTAATTCACGGATTTTTTAAAGAATTGCTGAACGGACGATAAAATTCGTTCTCGATAGAGCTCAAACAATAATTTTAGCCTTAGGTTGCACGCCAATATGTTATTCTGGGATTAACAAGTTCGGTGCACAAATCGCTGTTCGTTTGGGATTCGCCAGTGCTACCAATATTCCCTCCGGTTTCATTCAACGTACTTAAATTAATAAGAACCAAAGGTCCCACGTCAACTTATATCACTCCTTGGCCAGTTATTGTCTTGCACGTGTAAAAAAAGGACTCTCACGCTACACTTATGCCATAACACGACACGACACATAACATGAAATTACATGTACTTTATTCTATAGAAGCGTCAGTTTTAGTACAGTTTTAGTTCCCAAAAGGAAACCTAGCCATCCTCTGAAAATATTTTGGGTTAAAATGATCCCAATTCCTTGACGATCGATAACGATCGAGAATGATTGTTCAAAATAACTTCAGATAAAAGCAAATTGGTTTTACTCATTGAATACAGTTCATCACGACCATGCATCTTTCCTTCAGGTTGTATTTATAATCAAAGCATTATAAATTTCATTCAGCCGTTAAATAAAAATATTGAATCTTAGAAATGAACACTCCCAAAAATATCCGTAACAAGCACTTAAAAATGTTGAAATTGTAAACGTCCTAGTGCATCGTACCCAAATAGCAACTCAGCGTCCCAATCTGCAGCTGTGTTTTGGTTAATTAGCCTCGTAACTGTGACAGAACAGAATACAAATACCTACGCACGTGGAAAGACGCGCATTGCGTGCCTTGCATACGACGAATTACCGCATAACTAAAGCATTTTCCATGAAATTCCAACCACGTTGTACAAAATCGTATTAACCCAGTCTTAAGGATATACGAGTACGTGCATCAAGATTTGCTTAGGATGCATCAGTTCCAGGGAAACAGTTTTTTTAGTTATTAGAGCAATACATAGAAAAACGTAATGAAGGTTAATTGCTCGTGACTATATAAAATATAACTGAAGGAAGTAACAAAAAAGGTAATCACGTATTGTTGACGTAAGATTGACAGTTGGGTCTTGAGTTGACATCACATGGAAACCGATCCCAGGTTGAGC
>JAQFXZ010001914.1:0-10711 GCA_034694025.1 Ceratophysella scotica | reverse complement strand
ACCTGGAGAAATGTTTGGTAAGCCGAAAATTCGGCAAATGTCGGAAAACACGACTATTCGGTGTATCAATAGAAGAAACCTTCCAGTTGAACTGGTCATAATTTTGAATTTTACTAAGGAATATCTTAGATAGCATCTATTTTTTTTTTTAAATTAGGCTAAAAATAGAATAAAATGAAACTTTGAAGTCAGAAACTTGTCAAAATGGCAGTCGTAGTTATAATTTCTTGTGAACAACGAGATTAAATATTTTCGTTTTGCTTGTAAAATATTTTAGATTTTGGCGGTTTTTGTTTTAGCTACTTTTGTTTACGCTTCACTCAAAATGAAGTGGACGAAACTGCGTCTCGAAAGTGTTTGCACTCGTGAATAGCAATTAAAGCCTGGATTGGTTCGAGTTTCGAGTCGGATGTTGTAGGTTGGTTTGGTAGTGGGTTAGGTTGTGCTAATATGCGGAATGACTTGTGTCAACATTGGATGGCCAGAATAGGTCATTGGTTCCTGGGCTTCGGGCCATGGCCCAGTGGAGTGTTCAGAGATGTGCGGAGAATATGCTAATTGCTCGTGTAGATGAAAGAGGGTTAATATCCTATTTGTGTACAAATCCCAAATGGAGACTCGGAGCTAAATGCGGAATCTGCTAATTGTGAGTCCACACGCATCATCTCTCAGCCTTGCCCACTTTCTTCCTCAATCCAAGCTCTCATTCAAGAACACACACTCAACACACCTGACACAATTCCACAACACAAGTGTCAACAACCGAATTCAGAACGTCAGATGTACACGTCCTACAAACTACAAAAGCATTTCCTTATCCATCCCAAAAATCTCATTTCAACGTTATTTATCATACATAGATCAATTTGAACGCTATTGAAAAAATTATGTAGCTTTTTGTAAAAACGAGAACGAAACTAGCCTAATACCGTAGTTTGAAAGCTTGTGATCTGAGGTGATTTTGAGTTTATATTTAAAATTGAGTGGTGCACTCAAAGAATAGCTGGCGGCTACGTCTAATCTCCACTGTTTTTGTCTGTAATTGTCGCACTTCCAAGAGTCACGTAGCCTGATTTGTTCTGGCACCTTGTCTGTCTTTTGTGTGGACTGAGTCATTCAAGCATTAAGCCTCTCATCATTCTCAACGTGAAAGACAGAGATGCTATGTCCAATTCAATTTTCTGCTTAATTCTCAACCTTGTTACGCAGATTAGGGCGATTGGGCAGGAGTAGTCACTTTGAACTTGGCTGGGAAGTAGGAATTAATATCTTATCTAAGGCTACACGGCGCTCATTCAATGCGGAAAGACGAAAGTCGTTTTGACGAAGAATGTGCACAAAATAAAAATTGCGTTAACTGACGTCTCTGCGTTTTCTTTAGAAATTACGAAAAATAGCACTATTCTGGAATGTACGTCCTTATTGATCAACGCTGTACTTTAGTTCTATAAAATGCCAAGTTTTAGAATCCTAAAGGTGTTCCAAGAAAGTTCTAAATCGTCATTTAAAAATCAGATTTTTGGCTAATCAAGGACTCCTGAAATTCCGATTGTTATATTTGACATTTGACTGTTTTTTTTTCTTATGAAATCCAGATATGAAATCACAATTTTAAAATTGGAAATAGAAAATATTCCGCAATTAAATTAAATTGAATTAACCGATTAAAAAAAGGTATCAGAGGGTCTCAATCTTAGGAGCATAATACATAAAAAATATTCAAGTTGAGTTCCTAAACGTCGGTTATCAATTTCAAAATGTTATCCTCACTTTGAACGCGAAATTGCCGTAATAAGTTCAACTGAAGAGATGCAATTCCTATTCCCGAAGATGTCAAACGCATAAACCCCAAGCTTCATGTTTGAATGAAACTTCAGAAATAAAAAATATTATCTAAAATCTTAAATTCTAACCTTGATATTGGTCAGATCATTATCTTTTTTTTTTTTTTTTTTGAAAAATAAAACCAACGTGCAGTACATTTTTTGTCATGTCAATATAGCTTATTTTGTCTTTCGCAATAAACGATTTTCGTCGAACTGAGCTCTGTTTAACCTGCTCCACGCAGTAAGGCTTCAGAATGGAGAGTTTTGAGTCGGTGTTTCTTGTCATTGTTTCACCTCGTGGGAAGAGATGGAGAGTGAGATTGATGGCTGGAGGTGAAAGTAGCACTGGGTGCTCAAAGGCCTATGCAGATATGTACTCAGTTCTTAATGAACACGCTTTAAATCACATAAACGCTTTAACTATCCTCAAAGCTGTATTTACGTAATTCGGAATTCCTAATTTATGACCAAGAGAAACCATGGGACACGTCAACTTGAACAGTTTCTATTCCTGCACCTCTTCACTATTTCGTATTCACACCTGGCTTCTAACCATTTCCCATTTGACTGAACTATGCAGAAAACTCAATTACAAGCATATAAGTAATTGTAATTTAGATGCCATCCAATGTTCGGAATTGCAATTTGCATGCGATTTTTCATTTTTAATTTTTATAAAATAGTGAACTGCACAAAAGCATATTGAAAATTCTAAAATGCAGTAGAACCGCTTCTTTGAAAATATCCAAAGAGTGAACCTCACCTCTGCGTCCAAAAAAATCTGAAATGCTGCTTACCTGAAACCGTGTCCCGTTCATGTTGGAGGTTAATCTGAATGTAAACTCTGCACTTTTTGCTGCCTCTGAAAAGGCAGATTCGGGAAAAATCCCGGGTCAAGTTGCACACAGTTCGGGTCACCAAATCCAATCCACTGGTTGTTTCCTCTGTTCAATTACTAATGGAGTGACTTCACCTTTTATTCAAGTGTATCTCTGTGTCGTTGAAATTTGACTGGTGGCCTGTGGAGCGGGTGGTCCGTGTTTTATATGGGGTGGGAGCCAAGGGGTCAGGAGTGGGTGGGCTGAGCAGAAGGTTCCTTGACGGGGACTTGGAGTCGAATGAAGCGGCGTGGAATGTCCTGCTAGTCTTTTATGGCGTGGACAGACTACAGACACGGACTCACTGAAGAACCCCTCCTTGCCCCGCATCCATGTCACTCATTAGAGGAACACGTCCTGCATGCAGAAGTGCATTACCTTACGCTAAGACGTTTATAGCGTTAAAGGACCTGCAGGAGGTTCTCAAACTGGGCTCAGTCGCATATTAATAACATTATGCGACTTTCTCCGCTTCGTACGAGAATCTACCGCAATTGTGGCAGGGCTTAGGACGGGAATAGTACTTTAATGTCAGTATAATAACAAAAAAGTACAGGGTTGCTCAGAAGAAGGTAATAGGATCTATGAATTGGGACCAAGGTTGGGCTCTTATGTTCTGACAATTCCAGTTAGCATTTTTGACCCTTTTTTGTAAAGATGCATTTATAAATTCGAAACAAGATGCTGGTAAGTGTTGGATGCTGGTAAGAAATAGCTGGCTGGCTTTTTTTTTTTTTTTTTTAAATCGAATCTAAATGCCGCAATTATCTTGTCAACCCGGAATCAAATTTATAAATTGGACATGCCATTTGGTAGTTTCTAATGTTTTTGGAAAAAAACTTGCCATATTTTGAGTAAAGTAAGGGTTTGCCAAAACGTGCGATATATTGGGACAAGTGGTCAGCTATGAGAAGCCATTACACTGTAGAAATTCCTATCTACGATTTCAAAATATGCGCCCGCAAATGCATATTTTGAAATCATTCATGACATTTTGTATTGTAGACATCTTGTCATATTTTAGGTAGATTAGATTTCGCCGAAACGTGTGAAATAATGTGACTAGAGGCCAACCAGAAGAAAGCATTATACGCTAGAGATTCCCATTTACGATTTCAAAATATGAACCCGGAAAATCCCATCAAATTATCTCTATTTTTAGGTTTCAAAAATTAAAAATTCATTCAAAAACGCCTTTTCATGCAAATTTTAAATTATCAAATTCCAAAAATAGAGTTTTACTTTTTACTACTCAGAATCAACACCGGAGAACTCCATAAATACCACCGAAAAATATCAACAGTTGAATACTTTTATAAAAAGGGACCTATAGCCTAACCTTGTTCAGGACATTTCTCGCAAACACACCTGTTGAGGATTGTCCCACTGTGATTTGCATGTGTAAATACTTTAAGACGACCCTGTGTACTTCCAACTCAAGAGCTAAGCCTGAGTTCATTCAGAATGCTTGTGGAGGAGATGTGTTATCGGGGGTGCGTGTGTGTTAAGATGTGGGCAACGAACCATATCAGCGTAAAGCATAAGTTTAGACACATAACTTCAATATTAAGTAGGAGGTTGGGATTAGGATTAAGGATGAGATTGAGAATAACATTAAATCAGATTTATTCTTGAGGATGCATGGATACAGTTATTCTAGAGGGAATTTCCCAACGAGCTACGAAACTGAAAGTGACTTATGATCACTGTTTATGATTCACAAAGAGGAATTTGATGTTCTTCTTCTTCTGCCCTGAAGATTCTCATTTGTTGGAGGATCTGATCTGAAGTGACAAGAACCAGAACCACTGAGGCATGCAGTCACAAAGAGACTTCATGCAAACACCAATTAACATATATTCCAACAATAGGACAGAAACCAATATTGCAGAACATTACGTTTATTGAATTATTACATTTTTAATGCTGGGCGATTCGTTCGTAGGCCAGGAATTTAAGAGCTCGTCATTATTCTGGCTTTAGGTTTAAATACACAATAGAAAAGCTTATGAACTTTGCCATCTCAGATACCTGGCATCTCATTGTTTAATTTAAGTTAAGTCATTATGATGTCCTGTTTGGATGAACTTTATTGAAAGTGAAGATTTAGTAATGGGGAAGTTTCATGAGTAGTCGATGAAAGTCATCATGCAATACGCTGGCCAATTAATAATTTCCTATACAGGGTAGTTCAAAATTTACCTTTTTTGGAAATAGAAACTTACGAAACTGTAATTTAATCCGATTTATGTGGCTGATTATGCCACGCTAGGCACGGAATCGAATTTCTAAAAGTAAATTGTATTATAGATTGGGGTTGGCTAAATCAAGTTCCACACAAAAAATCCGATTTATTTGAAAGATTTCAAAATTCTAACCCAAAATGGTAAAATACATCATTTACAAAATTTTAAAAATATAAAATGAAGTCTGTATATTAATTTTGTTTTCTTTTTTTAAATGTTGTAAATAATTAACAAAAATATAATTTTCACTAATTAATTAACCTACATTAATTTACTTAGTCAAATTCGAAAACCCTGTTAATTTCCAATGCACGGAACTTGCACTGATCCAATCATTCAGTCATTGAATTTCTCCCACATATCTTCCATCTCTGCATTCTTTCATTTTTATTTTAAAACAATAGACAGTTTAAAACATCTGATTCTTTTACATACTTAAGTAAACAAATATTTAAATCTGGTCTCAGATGAAGAATGCACATGTGAGGGTAGTTCTCGATCCAAGGGTGAATTTTAAGATTTGGAGAGATTAGATTAGGTTCTGTTTGCATAAGATAGCGGAATTGTCTTAATTAGTTGATTGGAGTGGAAATCTCGTTTGGTGGCTTCACTGATCTCCCTAAAGTCTGGATTTGCGTGGAGATAGGAATGTCGCAATAGGATGCAGGATGCAGGAGACAGTTGTAATTATTTTGATACTACAAAAGTTCGTTTGTTGTGTCCCAATGTCACGTTTCGTTCCGTCTGATCTTAGGTCACGTGGACTCGAGTTCAACGCTCAAGATAAATCAAGCCTTTGTATTCTGATGGCATGCTGCTTTTGTCGTATTAAGTACACAGAGTGAAACTGAGAATCTAAATTCTATGTTGCAGTTTGCTTGCCGAACGTTTATTTGCATAATTGAAAGTCGTTGTTTTAAAAATGACATATTTTTCTGAAGAAACGTCGACATTAGCCGTTGAGAATTGGTTTGTGAAATAATTCAGAAATATTTAAGATATTGACTAGATTCGCATATAACTTAGCTGAAGAAACGCAGATATTATTGTAACTGTCCGTAGCAGTTCAGTGGTTAGTATTATGGACGATAATGTGAGTAGCGTGAGAAGCGGCGATCTTAAATCTGAACAAGAGATTTGAACTTAGCCGACCTATTGTTAACCAAAATGAAAACGGTCTTTGCCGTTCTCAGCCTATTTCCAATTCAATTCATTCCAAAGCCTCTCCAATCTTCGTCCACTTGACATGCTCTCCACTTGCCCCTGGCCATCACCGTCAACAATGAATGAAACAACTTTTCCCTTCACTGTCTTTAAAATGCTAATGCTAATACGTTTCGTACACGTTGTAAGCCGGGATTTTACTATTACGTATTCAGTCATTTTGACTATTCATCAGTTGGCATGCTTTTATTGTAGTGGTTCATAATTTTTGATGTGAGGATTTAAGATGTGATTCAGTGATTTGGTAAATTTTGTCCAAAACGCTTGAATTTTAAGTCAAATTGGCAGAAATTCGCTTAAAATTTGAGATTGAGAATTTGTTTGGGATCAAAGCCAAAACAAAAAAAAATATAAAATCGGCTCAAATTACATAATACTAGAAAATCAGATTTTAGATCAAATACCTTTTGACAAACACACGCTTGATTTTCGTACATTGTCATGTAAAATTCTGTGAAAGATGTGGAGTCTGTAATTGCGTGGATTTAACCAATCTGAGACTTCAGCTATAAATTTGTCTAATTAGAATTTAGAATTGGGTAAGTCTTCTCTGCACACTTGGGTGAAATTGGAGTTACGCAGATTTCACACCTTTGTGTGTCACTGAAGACAGAATTCACTTAGTCAAGTAAGGCAAGGTTGAAACTTAGATCAACAGCGCAAGATTTGATCTTAAACTGTTCTAATCCAACGTGTCATTTCAATGTTTTGGTTAAACCTAATGAAGCTTGAAACGGCTTTATGAATGAGTTTTTACACTCTTTTCCCATGTGCGAAACAAATCGAAATCTGAAGATGCAGACGCAGATCTCCTGCTAAACCACATTTGAGCCTAAAAAGTGAATTGCGAAACGTGTGTGGACCCATTACGAGCACAGGTTACACATAGTTATAGGAATTACGAGAATTACAGTATGCACCTCAAAATGCACCGTCATCCATAATTAGCTCACCTCTTGTGCACCTACAGCACTTGCACTATATTCAAATCAGTCAAATAGGTGCACTTAAATGGGCGGCGTATGCTTCACTAAATACAGGGTGAGTCGCTTAAATTAAAAGATTTTCAAAATTTAATCAGAATCCCGTTTCATTCGACCAGTTTTTTTTTTGTTTTAAATCGGATTCATTCATTTCTTTTACTAACTTTGAGTTAAAATTAATTTGCTAAAATGGTGCATGATGGGAGCAGAACGAAGGACAAATTCCGCCAATTCCTTTCACTACTCCGCATTTGTTTTTTGTGTGAAAAATGTGGCGTCTTCTTAAAACGATATCATGTGGAATATGTTTAAAATCGTGTTTTACACATGTTTTCATGCTTTTGCGTGCGTGATGGTCTCTGAGTGCCTGGATCAAGGAATGGGATCATTCGTCTCGCGTGCTCTTTGTTTCACCTGATTACTTCATTCACTCTTGCATCATCTCAATTACGACTAATTGGTTTCAAACGAGAACTAGGGCTGCTTCTTTGTAATTGCTCAGATTCTTAAAAAACATGGAATGATTCGCTAATGTATTTGTGCGGGTTTGTCTTGTCATGCGTTTGCGCTTTTAATCATTCGAGATTTCGGTATTTTCAATGGTGACAGTGTTGTGCATCAGTCATTTAAGCGAGACCAAAATTGCAACATTTGAATTCGTTTAAGACACTTTGATTATTGTGCAAAAATATTGATTTTAATCAGTCCAATAATGAACAATAGATCCGTCTAATTTGGGAGAATTTTGATTTACCAATTTGCATGACGCGCAGAAACGGGTTTCCAAGTCGAATTTCGAACACAATAGACTTATGGCAGATCATTTTGCATGGCATTATGAGAGCAGGGATGATTGCGTAACTTCATCAAGAGAAGTGAAAGAGTGAAATAAGTCAATAGTTTGGACACTTCTTAAATGAAACCAAATTAGGCCGTGTCGAGTGTCGACTGAAATCTAACTTATAAATTTTAATCAATGAGTTCCTGTGTAAAAACACTTGTTTGCACCCATAAATTGGGATTTTTTTAATGTAGAAGAATGAGAAATGCGGTAGTGCCTGAATGGACAGGTCAGACAGCATCTCAACCTCACCTGAACTAATTCGCCACAAAAACTGAGGAATTGGTTGTAAATCCCATTCTGTTCCGTATCATTACATAATACGAGGACGGAGTGGAAATGCAAGAAAAGGAAACCAGGAAAGAGTGCAAGTGCTACCTGCAAAAATAAATTATTTAATACTTTGAAACTGAAAGGTGGAGTACTGTCACTATCGCGTAGTGCAGTCTGGGGTTCACTCAGGTCACTTGAGCACAATAATTGTCATTTTTTGCACCGTCATTCAATTGGGTGCATGTATGCAGGTGCAATTAGTCCTCTCACGCGTCTCTGCAGAATTTGGGAGATACGTTGTGCAGTTCACACGTCGTTCTCGCTCCAATTTACACAAAAAAATTAGCAATTTCTTTAATTTAGTTTCCTTTATCATTTTTTCAACAACATACAAAATGCACTTCGTTGTGCAATATCCTTTAATATTTGCAGATTCTGATTTTCCGAATATTGGATATTGTCGATTAAATTTTTAGGGTTTAGGTCAAAATAAATGTTCAAATTCAAATGATCACTTGGTGTGGAATTCGTAAAATAGAAATCCTGCACCTCGCAGTTACGAGGGTCGATTCAGTAATTTTTCAAAAACTGTATTAGACAAAAAGGAATGAAATAGGCTGAATTTTTCAACTTACATTACTAAGTCGCTAAGTTTCAATTATAGTCCGTTTTTTCTTTCATTCTTTCAGAACAATTTATTTTTTGTCTATTTTAAGAGGTTCTCTCAATTTTGTTTTACATAGGGCTAATCTTTGATGCCTCCTCCTGTTCCTGTCAAGACAAAACAATTCTTAGAATATGCTTAAATTTGACTATGCAGAGCTATAGATTTTGACAACAAATTAAATACATAAGAACAATGAATTTTTCACTAATATTTTAATAAAAGCTGTTTATGCTAAGTATGCATTTTTTTACCCAAACTTTTGCTGCAATCAAACTTAGTTATTAGTTTACCTGCGCGGCGGTGAAAGTTTCAGCCCAACTCATTCACTTTTGGCTGTTATATAGTTTTTCAAAAAGTAACCAAAATTTTTGAAACAACTCTCGTATTTTGCATTAAGATATTGAATTTTAAATACTGCATTTCATCACCAAAAACAATTCAGTGGCTCTCATTTTTTAAAGTTTCTGCTACACACTATTATTTTGTATTTCATCATTATCAAAATTCACAAAACAAAGCTTCCGAAGGAATATGGACATTTATGGGTGAAATATAAATTGAGATGTAAATAAAATGCCTTGAGAAATGTAAATGCTTTCTGTTGTCGATAGGATGTTATCTAAACACTGTATTTTTGGGTCTTGAATTTCCGGAGCTAAAGTCTTCAAAATACATGAATTTTTGAACGTACTTGCTCATTCATTCCGCTCATCTTCTTCCAAAACCATCCCATCGGTCAAATCATAGCAATTTGTCAAATCTGAAGGGAAAGAAGATGTTGGACTTAATTTGAGTTGAAAGTGGACTGCGTTGAGATAGAGTGGAAGACACTGGCTTGAGGTGTACAATTAATTGAATGATAGTTGGTGATTGTTGCGCATTGCTCACGTGTGATTACACGTGAATGATTGCGGACTTGTTTGCTTTCTCTGTTTGGTTCCTTCTGTTGCCTAATTATGGACCCGAAGAGGCACTGGCCAGGCCACCCGTCATGCCTCATGAGCTATGAGCGTATTCTGAAGCAATATGGATTCTAGTAGTGTTGATTGAGGAGAGATGCATGTCATAATTGTGTTGACAGAATGATTTTGGTGAAAAGGATGCCTCGAGCCGATTCTCTGAATCAGCTTCTGAAACCATTCTGAACAGTTGAAGAACACTTCCGTGTACACGCAGAACTTCTTTGCTTCTTTTGTGTTCCTTTCTTTCCTGCTGGGTGCTCTGCAGATCTGAACAATCCACTCCCACTCTACCAGAAATGAATTGAGCGGAATGCCTTGTGAAGGATATTGGAATTCACCCATTATGTTGAATAAAAAACGACAGAATTGGATCAATGGGAATCCGACTTACGCAATTCTTTTTCTCAGGTATTTATATTCTAACATAATAGACCACCTCCGCCTTTGTGTGTAGCTTATCTCCTACCGAAACAACCACACGCAGAATTACAACCCCCCAAACGAGGTATAAACACAAAATCGTTAAACGTGCACACGAATCCAGAATTTTTTTCGCCAATTTGAGATTTACTCAGTTCTTGATAGAGCATTTGCAACTGGATGCTCCAAAAGCCAAAATATCGAACATGTGATCAATATATTAGATTTTTATTCTGACGTCCAAAATAACTGCAACATATAAATAAACAGTATAAACTGAGTAAACAGACCTGGCCGAAAAGGCAATCATTGTGTCAACTGATGAAGCAAATGTTAGTTTTAAAACTTAGCTGAGAAATGCCTACGAACCAATGAACCGTTTCAAATATGG
>JAQFXZ010001913.1:0-10720 GCA_034694025.1 Ceratophysella scotica | reverse complement strand
AAAAAAAATATTCCGAACAACTAACCTAAGCTAAACTAAATTAAGCTATGGCTATGGCTAAATTAACTAACACACAAAACAATAATGTGTGAAGTAGATAGATTTGATGCTAAATGTGGTATTTTTTAGGGTAAAAATGTTTCCCCAATAATTCATGTTGGTGCAGTGATGCGGTTTTGTGAATATTGTCATCATTATCCAGACATCGATGTCAGCACTTTTTACATCGATTCGATAAAAAAATGTGCTACCAAATCACTCGCCACTCGCAATACCTGTGTTTTAAGCAAAACAGCAATACTGGTGGGAATGGCATTGCCTCTAGGTTACATTTGTACAGTAAAAAGCCTATTCTTGAATCTGATGCTAATTTTCTTACGTATTCAAATATAATTTGCAATTTGACGGGTTGACTTGCTCTGGCTTGACTAGTGCGTGAGAATGACTAGCTCGTGACTTCGCTTACGGATTGGATAATTAGCGAAACTGAGGAATTATGGTAAAAATAAACGTACACGAGATGATTTAGACTTTATTTGACGGCTTTCCTCCAGCATAGCAATGAACTTTGTTGAGAATTTTTATGATGACAAATGTTTGCAGATTTGCTGCATCGTAAACTATAAACTCGGAACCAGTACGAGTAATTGTATATAGCCGTGCAGCATTTAAGAAAATGAAAGGAAAGAACTCGTAGCACATCCACCTTCCGTACTAGTTAAACAGAGATGAGCCAAACCACGACGTGGGAAGACAAAGGCAGGGAGAGAGAATAAAATGGATGTTTATACATAGCTGGTTCGGACTGAAGTGATATTTGTCTAAATTAGGTTCCCTTTCCATTTCATTCCATACTTCAGAAGAGCTACGTTGTTGGAGCCTAAGTGGTTTTATATCGTACCGAAACACTCAACTGTTCCTTGCTGGCTATTGTAAATTGTAAACCAGCCTCGCCTCTTCACTGTGAGATAGGCAAAATGAAGTTTTAATACACGAGTTTTGAAATAGGTTCTTAAATAAAATAATTAGTATGCATGTACGAGCAGTTGAGAATGACAGAGATGATTATTTCTCCTTTTGCTCATCCTTTGTTTCTGATTAGGCTTTTATTGATGCCAGAAGCCAGTGGGATTTTGTTGTGGCTCGAGAGCTCGCACTTGTATCTATTCAAATTAAAGTTATGACTTCATGTCTTGGGCAGGAACGTAATTACAGCATAATATGCCCGTTGCCCATGCAAGCCTAATGTATTCCTTCTGTCTGAAAGATGCACCCAGGGAGAGCGTAGGATGCAATGCACACAAATTCTCAAATGACAAATGATGGCAAACCAACTTTGCAATTTCTGACTGCTTCGTTGACGTTTCAAATATGCAAGGAGCAAGTGCAGGAATTGCTGCTGTCCGTGCAACATGTTGTTCATTCGTAATCTGTGCTGTTAGTACAAATGGGATAGGGAGGACAGTGACAGGACAGGGTGGGGAAAATGTAGAGGCCAAAAATATCCCATCACGTCATGACAAGGGCGTTGAGAACTTCAATTTTTTGCATCTCTTCAACAATGTAGCATTTTTAAACCGAGTTCCACGCCTTCGCATCTTCCTTTTGTATATGAAATTACACTTGTTTTTAGAAATTAATTGATCCTGGCCAATAAATCATCGTTAGCTAAAATCGTTGTAAAAATCCCGGATATAAATTTTTTGCCACTCAATTAAATTTGTAGGCCGATTGTGGGTTGTGGTTCCTTCCGAATTCCAAGCAATGCTTTGTTTGCACGCAAAAAGTACTTTAAAATTGTCATTGAAGCCCCTAAATGCAAAAAAAATGAATTGAATTTTTAGGCAAATACAAAATATAAAGCCATTATAAGTTTGAGTCAAACAGAATTGAGATTTGTTTAAAACAGAAAAAGCTGATTTAAACACTGCTTTTGAAGTATTCGCCTGCGTTCGCGGAAGAAGGTTAGCAATATACAGAGTTCTTGCTTTTCGATCCGCCATGATTTCTAGAAGATGTATTTTTGCCAATCCCAGCAGGAAATACAAGCTAAAAAACGCTTCTGAAGCATAAACCTTCAAAATGCAAATAAATTCTTGACAAAAAGAGTATTTTAAGCGCTTTTTATACATTTTCGGTGATTTACGTTACGGTATACTGAATATGAGTGCAAGTACATGTATTTATTGCACCACAGTGATGATTGGCTGTAGGACATAAAAATGCTAATTCTCCACAGACTCAATAAAAACCAGTACTGGATGGTAAGCACATTTAGCGACGTACAAGAGTGCCAATTAAAAATTTCTGGACACTTGCTGAAGTCAAGCCTGTTAAACCTGCTGAAGGCTAACGTGTTTGAAACTTGAATCCAGTAAAATTGAATGCCTCTTGCGTGTGAGTACTCTGCCCAGGTAGACCAATGATATAATTTTCCTTCCGCAACGAAGAAGTCATTTGAATGTTTGCCGTAACTCGCTCTGACTTAATATTATGCAGCAGAGACATAAAAATTTATATTTCCACAAGTTTTACACCAATTAGCAGGGTAGTAAAAGCATTGAGAAATGGAGTCCAAGGCTTGTTCATTGAGCGTTTCGTCTCGTTAGAAGACTTCTGCTAATCGTCGGTCCAAACAGACTCATCATCAGAACATAACCTCGCATCAGTCCAGTTCGGCCCAAACCAAGGTGACGGGGCTAGTAAACAGTGGCTATTAATTCTTTTATCGCAAATTCTAAATGGATGCTAGATTCGGAAGCACTGAAAATCTGGGAATAGCTTATTTCGCAGCAAAATGATGTTTCGCTTGGTCAAGGTTAGATTTTAGGACCTATAATTTGAAACTGTTGAATTCTTAATATTTCAATTCAAATCGTGATAAAATACATTTGTGTAAATGTGCTTACCTTGTAGGCGATTCTCTGAAGGATCATTTTGGCTTATTTTCTAATTAAATGCAGTAAGTAAGTTTTTCGAAGTGCCTGTACTGTAAGTGTTGGCGTGATTACTTTAGGATCGCAATTCAAAACTTTAGAATCCAGAATCCAGAATTCCAGAATTCCAGTGAGGAATTTTAGGTCAAAATAAAATTGTATCTTGAATGGAAATGACTATCTTCTGGTTTGAGAGTTTTTGAAATTTGCGATTGTCACAGTGGTATTAAAAATTTAGCTAAGCATGAAACAATTCGAAATTTGCTCCAAAGGAAGACATTTAAAATTGAAATCCTGAAAGTAAATACAATTTCAAAAAACCTGAATTCAGAGCTGGAAAAGAGCCTTGGATTTTTAAAGTTGTACGCAGCAAATTTTCATTAAAAATTCTTGGACACATTATTTGACTTTTGAAGAAATTGCTCAAATGAGCGATTTTAAAATTGTGATTTACCCTTTTTCATTTACTCAAAGGCAAATCCATTTTAAAATCAACCCTCTAAATATTTCACAAATATTTTCACCGACTTTCATTTTCACTTAATCCTGAAAACGAGCTTGATATTGACATTCCGCTGTTGCATGTGAACTTCCGTGGAATTTGCTCATTAAATTTAAACAAAAAAGCTTTTCTACTATGAATCTGTCTTAAAACTCTTTTTTTTTTCAAACTCAAAAATTATAATAAAATCAGCAAAACTAGATAATCATCTTAAATTCCAACCTTTGCAACTATTATATTACAATAGTCGAAGCCCACAAAAACTGAGCATCCCAGAATCCCAATACAGCTCAGTACTTGAGTCCGTCTGCATATGATTAGAGCATAGTAGTTCTAATAGGCCGTGCAAAAAAATGCAGTGGAAAGTAAATAGGAGGTAAAGGGAGAGGAGAGGTGAGTTGACTTCATTGCATAGATTGAATTGCACATGGGATAGGTGAGGCTGGAGGAGGCTTGTAGCTCACAGAGAGATACGATTACTTCTGAAGCGGTTTTTCTTCCTTTCGTCTTCATCTCCTTCAGTTTAGATTTAGATAGTGAAAACAACTCATCGCCCACACACTTCTCCTCTCGCTTCCCTCTTCTCTCAGACCAAAACACAGTTCATTCAAAGGGTCCTAAAACCTTTCCGGACCAAAGCTCAATACAAACCATTAAGCATTCAAATTCGAGTTTAAACAACAAATCAGAGCTCATTTCCTACTCGGAGAACTCTTCCTTGCATAAAAATCAGATTTGGATGATCCAGTCGACGGACAAAGAGATGGGACTTGTAGTACAATAGTCTCAGACTCCGAACACCTTGACGCCTGCATTCTGCATCACCACGTGTGGGTTGGATTAGAAAAGCCTCTTTGTTTGACTCTCGTTAAGTGGGTATTTCTCAAAACATCTCTAACTGAAGAAGTCTCGATTGTTTTTGCTCATCACAGCTCAAAGTGTCAAGTTTCCTCTTTTTGTTGAGATTCAATTGGGTTGTGCGGAGCATTAGGGAGTGATTCTGGTCCTGGGCAGGGCCTCTGCCTCGTGGAACACCAAAAGGCGTGAGAGGTCCGAGAAGTGGGAATGAATGGGGATTGATGTCCATTCCGGCCTGCTAATTACTCCGTCTGACGCCTCATTATTCCTTGTCCGCTCGAGCTGAGAGGATCTGGGGTGCTGGAGTGGGCTCAAGAGGTTCGGGAATTCCGGCTCCATTAGGATTCCAGTTGTGCGGGCAGGTGGGCAGGAGAGTGATACTCTTTTAAATGGTTTGACTACCAAAGTGATTACAAGAGACTCCCTGATGAGAACCGAGACGAATAAGACTGCTTTGTAGCTAAGATCCCAACCCGCAGTTTCTTCCGCTCCAAGGAAAGGGAGAGTGTCATAAATCATCCTGACTCCAGTCCAGATTCAGAATTATTTGTGAACTCAATTTTAAGATCTTGAACTCACTTAATCTAACTCGACGGAAAGAAAGAAATTTAGAATTAAGAGTTGTAGATTCATGGTGGTCCTCCAATTTGAGTTTTTTGCAGAGAGATTCATTTCTTAAGCCTAGGAGCCATTACTGAGGTGTAGCATTATCTTCTTGAGTTGTGACAATGGTTGTGATCAAAATCTCGTACCCTCATCAACACACTAATCATAGTGCTCTTCGGTATGAGGCTACGCAGGGAACACCGCGACCTCGTCACTCGTACAATCACTCCTTGACCTCGTCCGCATCCGTCAGTCCCACTCTGACCGACTCAAGTTCTGAACCCCTCCCTTCTCTTCTGCAGGTCTCACCTGACGGAGATACCCTGGCCGCCAGCAAGCAAGGTAAGCTCAATTACATATCAGCGTAGTTATTATCCTCCTTTTATAGTCGCATTAGACAAGCATCCGGTTAGGCGACAATTGGTCATTCTAACTTGAGCAGGAAATATTCTGAGGAGGTATCCGTGACGGGCAATTTTGTGGTACCACGCTGAAGTAGTATCACATATCCTAACACAGTATTGGGGCAAAAATTACGCATTTGCTCTGCGATATTCGTACTAATTTGTTACACATCTAATTGTAGCCTTACTTGAGCTCAATCCCAATCCGCATGCGTAGGTTTGCAATACTTAACGTACAATTTCCAAATTTATATGGATTTTAGAGCAGAAAATTGTGTTTTCAGTTTTTAATTTGTACTTAATTACGATGCTCTTTTAAGGCTTACATTTAAACTCACCACAATTAATTCCCTTTGTCACCTCCTTTTTTTGCTAAAACCCACCTTGACTGGTTTTCACATCTTTTTTGCTTTTCTGAACCTCCTTTTTATCTACGAGTAACCCTCTTTTTTACTAGACGTATTTAGTCGAATTTAAATATTTGTGAATGGCAATACTGAGTGGTCAGACAATGAGTTTTAAAAGTGTGTAATTTGTACAGATAAATGATGTTTACTTCTAAAATTCACATCATATACATAGCGCGGGTTTAAGTACTGTATTAATAAATAAGAGCTTTCTTAGATCGAGCTGGCCTACCAGGTTTACGTTTGGCGCTTAATGGTATGGATTTCGCTTCGTCTGGAACTGTGTACATTCTTTCAGTTATCAGGACGTCCAAAACATGTTTGCAAATGTATTGTTTCATAAAAATTGGACAAGAACATGAGGCTAATTGCCAGTCAAATCACCAACCAAAACTTTGTCTGATAGCGATGAAAAGTAGCGCTAAAAATAGCGCTGAAAAGTTGCCAAAGATATCTGCATTAACAACGACTTTGCCACATCCAGAAAATGGCATAAAGAAAGTCTGTCGCGGAGCGTGCCTGACTCTTTAAAACGTTGTTCGTTGATTCCATAATACGTTGTTGGTGAATGGTGCCCCAATTGCCCTTCGTTCAAACCACCCGTCATATGTTTCGTTAAAATATTCGGTTTCGAAGTAAGTAAATAAATCTGCCACCTTCACCGCAGGACGCTACTTCTTGAGAAACAGCAGCGAAGCATGCGCGAATTCTGCCTGTGATTGCGTATGTTGTACGTAGTACGTCCATTGGAATGCTAACTATAACGCTGATGCCTAATCTTTATGCAAATCCATATCTTTCTGTGTATTGCGATACGAGAATCGGATTATTCAAATCATCTGTGCAGTACATGGAACCTTTCTGAGCTTCAGCTTTAGTACAGGCCCTACATAGCTTCAGTTTTAAAACACAAATTCCACGTAGTCAAAAATGAGGGTTAGTTGTAGATAAAAAGGAGGTGCAAAAAAGTAGAAAAAAGGTGGGTTTTAGCTTTATCACGAAAAGGTGAGTTTTAGTAAAAAAGAAGGTGACAATGGGAATTATTTGTGGTCACTAAAATATTAAGTCCTCTTTTAAGCCCAGGGAGGTCAATGTGTATGGAATTAAGGATGATGCTTTCGAGCTTAATTTGACATTTGGCATCAATGCTTGACCTTGAACTGGCAATACTACAGAATAATTTTGTATTTTACAAGCACAGCGTTGTCGTTACTAATTTCGAAACAGCTTCCCAATGAAAGGATTTGAAATGAACTTACTAGAAAGAAATCCTTAAATATGAACAAGACAACCTGGAAAAAATAGTCAGTACAAGTGCAATAAATTATATGACATAAATTTTGAATTAAGACTCCAACCAAAAAGAAAGATTCCAAGATGATTAAAATCCCTGGGGGCTGAAATTTTACATACTTCAAATGAAACCAAATACGGAACAACAGAAAGATACCGAACTCGTCATAATTCTGTATAGCGATTTCCAATTGGGATCTGTCGATTGATGACCGTGTATTAAAAAAATATAACATTGAGAATAACAAAAGAGCATTTTTAAACCATTATATTAAAAATTAAAATGCAGAAATTATTTTCCGTTCTAAAATGAGCATAAGCTCTACCATTTGTTCAACACTTGATTCCACTTCTGACATAATCTCGCCCACACGTTCGAACCTTCTTGATTTGGTACTAAGAGAATTATAACGCTGTAATTAGTAATCTGCTGCCAGTCGCATTGACAGCCAAAGGTCTCTGTGACAAATTACCCAAAAACTTAAAGTTTCCTCTACATAATGAGCTAGACTAAAGCTTCGACATTGGCACTCACTTAAGATCTGGCTTAAGGAGACTAAGACTGAGTTCAGACGGTGACGGAGTACGCTCAAAGTTTGGAAGGATCAATCAATTTGCTACAGCTACTAGCTCCTACTCTGTTCCAACTTAAACCATGATAGACGCTACGAATTTTATTTGCTCAAAGTCAAACGTGAGCTCTTTATCCGTTCCTATCTCCGCCAAAGCAATTGAGCTGTTTTCTGCTGCTTGCTGAAGGTTTGAGTCATTGGGCTTCCACAGGACAGGAATGGGAGATAATGGATCGTGAATTACTCGCATTTCATGAACGTATTAAGGCATGACATGATCTGGTAAATACCTATTATTTCCACTCACGCCACGACTATGAAGTCGGTGGCTGCTCCTACTCGCATCTACTTCAAATTCGCAAATACATTGTTTCGGTCGTCCTTTATCTCCAATTTCTGTTTCGCCCTAAAGTGTACACAGCAATTGGGCATGGATCCGAGTAACCTTAGAAAATAGTGTAGGGCTCTAACCTCTTGAAATGTGATGTAAAATGTAACTCATTTCGAATCCCGTACGATTTTTCCCTTTTAACTTCCTTTTACGAACACTTGGACTTGGACAGAAGCATTTAATTAAAAAGCTGAGACAATCGAGTTGCCTTCTGCTCTGCTCACTATAGTTCATATCAAGCCTTTGTTTATGGACACAAGTCTGAATTGCATTGCCTGCCATACCAGACCAACGCAGCCTGCCCTCACTTCAGTCTTGCCGTATAACCTGTTGTGCAACTCCGAATCCTGACGCTCCACGTGCATGACTTCCCTCGCGTAATTCTAATAGGTTCTGCGGTCCTTACTGTAAACAAACCCGGTCACCGCATTCCAAATAGCAACTCCTTCCTGATACAGTTGAGATTACTGGGCCGGAACTGACACATTAGAGATCCGCAGAAATTACAGGTCTGATCTCACTCTTGGCTAATAATTACTACATAGATAGCTTCCTCAGCTTAATAAGCTGGCCATTCAGTAAGCGTGAGCGTGAGAGAATCGGAGAGCAGGTTGACGATAAGTGTCGCTACGTTCCAACTTCTCATACATGGTTTTAATTAGTAGGCATTCTTCCGTAATGACGATGCGGTGCTTGCTTCCCTCTTGTCAAGTTTCGTATATATTCTCCATGGTGATGGTGAGGTGATGCGGGTGCGATGCGGCTAAATGATGTGCACAAGCCTCAGATTCACAGGTGAACACAATTCATCGTCATTAATTGGCACCGTCAATCTTTGCAGCGGTCTATACCGTAATTTCGCAGTTGCAATGCACTCGCTTTCCTATTTCCTACCGCACCTAAATCGAAGCTCTTGTGCCGCACCAGACGCAGGTTGCAATATTCGTAGCAAGCAAAAAGCGCGACACAGATACACGAGAGAAACGGAGCGGTCACTAAGCAATCTCTTCCAGCCATGTTTTATTATGCTGGGATAATTTAAGATAATTAAGGTTAGGTTGGCTTATAGAAATTAATTGTTAGTCAAGCGAAGCGACCTAATCCGTTAGTTTTAGATGAAGTACATGCAAAAATTGAGTTCGGAACAGTTGGGTAAAAGAATGTTTTTTTAATTGTGTCTTTTTTCTTCAAAAAAATCATTTGCTAAATTTGTTTGCCTAATGCCTAACCTAACCTAACATCCAAAGCTAAACTATCCCCTAACCTAACATAACCGAATCTAAATTGACAAAGTTTTGGTTTAGCCCAAATCTTTTTTGTCCAATTGAAAGACGGGGAAATTTGAATTTCAGTTAATCTGGGACAGGCTAACTTGCGCCAGCTTAGGCTAGGTTAGGTTAACTTACATAATTTCATAAATAGACAAATTCTAAATGTCGCATTG
The DNA here is from genome assembly GCA_034694025.1 of Ceratophysella scotica. NCBI lineage: Eukaryota > Metazoa > Arthropoda > Collembola > Poduromorpha > Hypogastruridae > Ceratophysella > Ceratophysella scotica. Next base: position 1,307 of record JAQFXZ010001913.1, on the reverse strand, counting down.
TTTGGTGTATCGCTTAGTTCTACAAATTCTACAAATGTTTCTCAAGTGGAGTGCAGGAATCTGAAAGGCTTTATCGTTGAAAATTAAGCCGTTAGTAAAATTTATCTTGAATAAAAATTAAAAAAACATTTCGACATTCTCGTAAAAATAAAATAACGTAAGCGGATGCATTATTGTTTAGGTGCGGATGGATAACAACAGTTGAACATAATTACTATTATATTACATAACGTGCCTTGAAACTGTGGCTATTAGAGATTTCAGGTTATAGCTGCAACATTCGCCCTCAACTGAGAATTATTAGGCGTGTTGGCAAAGGTTAGGGTGTAATTCGTATTCCTTTCATGCCTCCATTTATTCCACGCTTTCTTGGCTTCATTAACTGAAGCAGAGAATTGGCAGTGGAAATACAGAAGGATGGTGCCCAGGTTAAATTGCTCTCTGGAGCTCTAACTAGTACTTAGCGTAATTTACTAAAGATACGAGCCGTAAATCACAGATCACAGATACACACATGTGGGCATCTAACTAAGAAGTCTGTTAGAGATTCGGGCAATAAATGAATTGGAATCAAGAAACCCGTTTTTGGGGGAAACCAGCCAGGAATCAGGAATCAGGAAGCAATTGGTGAATCTGAGAAGCAAGTAGCATGTTAAGGTAGCAAGAGCATCTTTGGTCGTAATAGTAAATAAAATGGAGCTATTATTGGTAATATTATGGTTCGTGATCATGTAACGGTGAAGATTCTGAAATGGCGTTCTCCTCTACTGCCTCCACATCCCCATTTAAAACAAAAACTGTTTAACCCTGTTAATCCTCTCACCTTGCAGTTGCAGTCTCCCCACGTTGCCCAACAATGTATTGAGGAAAGAATATTTACTCTGTTTATATTATAATTTGGGTTCAATTATTCAGCAGAATACTATTGTGTTCTGTGTAGCCTTCAATTCTGCCAACAGCAACTCACGTCAGATCTGGTTCCGTTCTACACGATTCATGTCCATATCTTCTGTTACACAATTCTGACATGTTCCCTATTGTTAAATGGCAATCCTTTCTTATGAAGCTCATTTTTCCTACTCAGCCCATCTGTTTGACATCTTGGAGTTGACCTGACTCTCCCATTTGAATATGAGCAGAAATTAATCGTTTTGTATTTCACATCTCTCGATTGACTTGTGTGCAAAATAAATGGAGCAGTCGGAGCTCTGAGCAAATCGAGCTCTTCCTGACGCGCTTCTTCAATGTTTATTGGTACACATACTGAAGGTAATCATGCGGTATCTTAATTGACCAGTTTTGCATGT
>JAQFXZ010001912.1:0-10720 GCA_034694025.1 Ceratophysella scotica | reverse complement strand
AAGACTACTTTGAAACGAACCGCTAAAATTCAATTTCAAATCTTCTACATATTTGAAGGTCGAAAGTTGATTTAGGCGCTCATGAGATGCCGATGAGGAAGCTGAATTTATAATACTTATACGGATGGGTTTTGATTTGTGATTTTGCAACAGCATTTCTCTGATCTCATTCCATGATGTACTTTTCCATGATTTTAGGATGTCGAGATTGTAATAAGTCTACAAAACGTGATTTGTCAATCAAAAGTCAACTCAGATTTTGAGTTTAAAAATGTACCTCATGAAGCATCTCGGATCAATCATTCATAGTTCATATGACAATCTTGCAAAAAATGCATTATGCATTTATATATTTAAGCAAAAGTAAAATACATATCTTTACATTTTTAGTGAATACCTATGTGATTTTAACAAACTCTCAACAAATTAATCTTTACGTTTGTTGGTATGCGATGCGATGCGAACCTCCTAAAATCTTGCTAAACATTTAATAAAAATATTCTATTTACTTACATTGGCCATTTTTGACTATATACATCATACAAAATTACATAAGCAGTCTAAACTATTCACAAAATAAACACTTTGTGAACTTCTATTGTGATTTTGAGACATTGCAAAAGCTTAGCTACTCTTCCAACGGTCCTGCTAGTCTAAGAGGTGCAAATTCAAACGATTGTCCGGCGGGTATGTAAAATACTTGATTAATGGATTTACTGTTTTTACTCATCCTGCAATCGCAAAAAGAAGCCTGAAGATCTGCAACGTATAATTTATCAGATTTCAATTCAAAGTCTCTTTTGTCAGTCGTTTTTCAGTTCTCAGTAGTGAGTGCTAACTTTTAATTTCGTTTGTGGTAATAAATTAATTTGAGCTTGCTGAATCTCCAAATGAGATAAGCCGTTTTGTGACTTGCGTTGTATTATATAGTACTAGTTTGGTTCACCCTATGTTTATATTGATTAAATTACTGCAAGATGTGTTAGGGCATGAGATCTTATCTGTCCTAATCCCTTGAGCCTCTGGACCTTCGTGCTCTTGTGATTCGTCATTTACAAACATTGGACGAAGTAGACCAAAGGCTGAGGAAGAAAACAAAGTTGTGTGTGTGTTATAGAGAGATATGTCTTGGTTTGGCCATGATCAGCCGTCTTCCCTTTCATCCGCAGCCAAGAGACAGATCTTATTTTACAAAAGGAGCGACAACTTGACATTCCAAAGGCGTTCTGGAAAGGATTAGGCTTTCCAGGACTCCACTTCTAATACAAAGATCAGAAAGTCTGGTTCTGGGTTCCAGTGAAGCTGGTTGACCATCCACTATATCTATTCTATGTCCGTAATAAAAAAGTTATAGGTGTTCGGCTTGGCTTTACTCGAGTATAAAGTCTCGGTAAGTCCTGGCAAGATGCTAGTATATAGCCTCATACTACTACATAGAAATAGGAGAGATAAGGGAAAGTTTTGCTAGGTACACACTCCTATCGAAAATGTCCTCTCGACTTGTGTCGTAGAAAATTAAGCAGTTCAATGACTCCGTGAGGTCCAGCATCCCAAACACGAGCTAACAATGGAACCCCATAGAGACGTCGCTTTTATTTAATTGAATGTAGTTAGTATCTCCAAATGTGTTACTGCTTGATTGAAGAGTACACACAATGGCCAATTTATCTAATTTTAGTTTAGTGGTATTTAATTTGGAGATTCAAACTTTTGGTGACAACAGTCTTGTGAGTTTCAAAAATTTATTCTGAATACATTACTTTAGAAAAAAAAATTGTTCAAGAATTAAGTATTTCCTGCCAAATTTGATTCCGTGTAGCTAAAGACACATCAACTTATTTCACTGCATATTTGATGGTATGAATGGAAATTTAGGATGTTTTTAGCTTTGGGAGTAGTCTTGAATATGATTGTATATATTTTCATGGTTTAATTGTTCATTTAGAATTATTATTGTTTGCAAATATAAAATTAATTAATTTAATTTTTCAACCAATCTCAACTGACACACACGACTACAATTTTTCAGCAATAAATCCATGTTCAAAAAACTAAATTGACAAAAATAAGGTCGGTCAAAAATAAGCAATTTTGAATAGATATATTTTTTTTGGCAAAAACTTGACTTTCTCAAAAATACAATAACTTACGACATATTTATCTACATAAGCCCTCGCTGTATGAAAATACGACAAGAGGTGGAAGACATAACGCATAAAAAAGTTTAAGTGTTTAAGAAAAACTCCCGACTTTTTAAGTTGGTCGGATGAGAAATCTTTTCCGAAGGATTTGAGTCAAGATAGACGAAAAGGAGTTTTGTGACTTTCCAAAGAGAGAATCGTGCATCTTACTTTGACATGGGACTGAAAGTGCAGAGAAAGTAGCATTGGTGTTGGGGTGAGTTGGATATGCTGTTTCTGAACATAACTTAAATCTGTATAACTTAGTCGAGGTATACGAATAACTGCCGTGATGGATTTCGTGGAAGTTGAACAAAAAATGAGATAGATTGAACTCTTTGTAGACCTGTGTTTGGCTTGTGGATATATGGGAGGGAGGTAGACTGTCTTCTTGCATCTTCAGCAAATCTTTCCCATCTTTAAACTCGCCTTTCAGCTCCAATTTTTTCCTTCTCTTTTGAAAACTAGCTTTACTCGTGTGACAAATTACTTTTATACGATTAATCTTGGGACCTGTCTTCCTGCTTCTCATCTGATCTTGTAAGACTTGGGAGGAAACCTCGAACTCAATTCACATTACATGAAATGCGTACACGCACCTTGGTCGCTTCCAACTTTTAAAAAACAGATGCGGGTTAAAGTCCGCCAAGCCTGGCAACTTGTTCCTGTTTCCAGTCTCGTAATCCCAGCTTTTGAATCATTCGTCATGATTGTCCAAGCTGGTTGGTGGTGATGCATTTGTTTTCGTGATTTGGATGGGTCGTCGCTGCAGCGTGACCAATTGAGTCTCGTGCATCATGACAGTCGTTTTGTCTGAGTGAAATGGATTAACGGATCAATAGAGCCTGCGAGAGCAGCAGGATTTTGATCTCGGGAACAGACAGTTCTTGATACATACAAGTGCACGCGAGTCCATGCGTCTCTGTTGAAGTTCTTGGGCTTAGACCAATTTATTTACTATTGACCTACCGCTCTCACAGCAAAGTCCTTGGAATGAGGAAAACATAATTCCCAGACCCCAGACAACCAGCGTCTGTCTGTAAAACTTTGATGTCATCTGCTCCTTCCATTTCCTTCCTGGATATGTAACGACTGCTTTGCTTGCATTTCATGTTGATGTTGACTGGTAAAAATACAATGCCCGGCAGATACACACAACATATTGCGGGTGGTGAGATAAAAAGGACCAGAACCAGACAGATTTTGTCAGCGCATACAGAATCCGGTTCAGACATATATGTGTATCCAGTCTGAAGTTGTATTTGAAGAAGATTGGTAAATTCTCTGACTCTACCAACATAATGCAGCTTGATTTTGAATTGAATTTGTAAAGAAAATTCCGAATATTTTCTAACTTCTTTTAAGAATTTGTGACAAAAGGAACCATTAGAATTAGATATACTAGTATTTGTTAACCAATCAATATTGTTTTACCAATCTGTTACTATATCTTTTATGTTCAACCTGAATGTATTATTAATTTGCGTTTATATGAAATTCGCAATCACGTTCAGTGTATGTAGTCCATACTACGCCAATAGGCTCTGTATTGAAGTGAGTGCAAGTGTCATATACGACGCGACCGCGACATTTCCACATATCTCGAGTTTTCTTTCACATCAGAGCCGGGATTGATATACAAAAGCGAAAATGATGTTCGGCGAAGTATACAGTAGTTTTACGCCCAAACCGAGATCATAACTTAGGGTTGTGTGGGGAATCTATTCAGTGGTTCATGGAATAAAAATATGAAGCGCATTAACTTTTAAGGTTTGACATTGACAAACCGCTGCTCCATTTCCTTTAGCGGCATGTCCCTCTGCCAGAGATATCTCATCGTCTTTTGTACTCGCCTTTACTTAAATCACAGTTTCTCATGTCATAGATGTCTTGGTGTCTGTGTTGTACGATGCAACCATTACCAGCACCCCATCAGCAGCAGCAGCATTTTGCTGTTCCGCGAGATGCACTATTTACTCAGTCCTTTCAATGCATAAGGAAACAAAACGACATTGAAGCAGAGATACTACTAGCGTTTGAATTATGAATGGCAAAACAAGGCTCAGTTCTGCTTCATCATACGCTAATACTTTTAAATGATGACGTCAGGTGAAACAAATTCGGAATTAACGCAGTTTTAGTGTGAAGTTTATATTGGAGCCTCCAAGGTTAGGCTTCTTATGCAAAAACAAATATGTCGTCGAGCTCTCGCTGTAGATCTTTCTATTCACATCGACCTAGATCCAATAACTATACTGTAATTTTTGCATATTTTAACGCTTTTGTGCATTTAAAAAAAATTGATGCTAATGTTCGGGTTTTTTATATACTTTTTCACTTCTGCTTCATGTTTTGACGGTGTCTGAAGACCATTTTTCTGGTAGGTAGCGATCCTTTACAGATTTACTCCTTTTGGTCAGCAATAGTTTGCTTCGAAGTTATCAAAATCTTGGCTTGATTTCAATGATGTACTTCTCAAAAATTCTTATAATTTTACAGTTTGCATGCATGGATTTTGTACCAGGCATTAACTATGTATCTGCTCTGCATATTTGACCGTTTCTCAGTGCATACGAACCTAACCTTGCTCCAGTATCAGGAGTAATCCAAGCTTTCTCAAACTTCTGCTATTGTAAGTAGGTCTTTCGGTGTTTTTTACGTATTTAATTGTTTCAGACGTGTCTTATTGCCCTTTAAACCGGTTTAATCCAGTTTTGAAGAGAAAGTTTGAAGTAGGTCCTTTGTTGGAATTTAATCGATCTTTCCATTAACATCACATGTTTCCGTTTGAATTGGTGACCAGCTTACAGCTTATGTCGTAGGTCGTAGTAGGTATCAAATTTCAGTGACAAGTACCCAAACGGTAGTAGCAGAGAGGCTGGGAACCACAACTGGGTTGGAGTAAGACCCTTCCGATATTAAAGGATTTAGAATGGACAAAGTGAAAGCATTCCGTGCTGGCTTTCCCAGTTTCACCTCATTAAGGCTTTCAATCCGGCAGTGAAAGACCGTTCTTATGTTCACATTGATTGAATGAAAGTGTGGGAAAGGAGTCAAAAGCTTGTCGTAACCGTTGAGTCTAACTGAATCCATGGCTTCTGACGGGCTGGGCAGGCGGGATGGCGAGAGATCCTGTCTTCCGTTAGTGACGATTATGAGGATGGAGCGGCGAGATAGGAGATTGTTCTTAATGTCCACTACTAGTAGGGATGGAGAGGAAAAAAGATATTTGGAAAGTTTCATGGTGTGAGAATAGTTTGCCAAACTTAATTAGAATGGCCTCTAGCCCTCATGAAAGAAGATTAGACCAATAAAGCCTACATCAGTTCTACCCCGTCTACTAGCCTTACAACAAATTCGTCGACAATTGTAACAGACATGCACTAGAGCCTTCAACTTGGTGTAACACACTGCAGATATAAATCGCCCAGTTTAATTACGTGCAAGCTTCAACGAAAACATGGAATTTGAAATCCGGATTTCATGAACATAATTGGTCAGCGAAAAATAATGCTGAATTTATCCTGAATGACATGTGAACATTTGGAGTACGAAAATTGAATACCATTCAGAAGAATGAAGATACGGAAAATCGAACTTCATGGGCCTGATTTCCTAGTGATCGTAGAAATGTGTGTTCTAATGTGGTGGAAATAGTGCAAGTCCTGTTTAAAGTGCCTTTGGAGCCAGAGCTCATCGAATTGCCCAAGGTAAAACCAAATGAACTTATTTAACCCACGCAAGTACAAGGATTATACGCCAATATTCTTTCCAATACGCGAACCTCTCTGAATTGATCTAAATTATAGTTAAACATTGGGAAGAATCAACCACAACGTAAAACTCACCTAAATTTCAAGTCTATCCGACCGAGGTCAAGAATTGTGCCTTCTATCTGTGAAAGAATTCCTAGGCAAAATACTGCCAGCGGTATGCGCTATTTACGGATAAGGATTCCACTCCATGGAAATTCCATGTATTGATATAGAAATACTGCGCAAAGTGCCATTAGCTGAAGTTATTTGGTGGATAGTGGCTTCCTTCTGTAACTAACCAAATAGTTGTTCTGGATTTCTCTATTTGTGAATTCTGGTTTATTATTTATCTTGATTTGTGAAGTATTTAGGGACCAAATGGGCTTTATCTACGTTACATTAAGAATTTGCGAACAACAACAGTATTAGTATATGAATTATGTTGAACTTACGAAATTTATAGCTAATCCAACTTTGATTAGAAATATTCACGGTTGGCTACAAAATGAGGCAATAAAATTAAAATTTGGTTTATAAACATGAAATACAAGGTTGCTCCTTGGTTGTAAAATCTAGTGCTCCGCATGGGTCCCATTTTGGCCGGACCCGCGGGTCTTGGGTCTTATTCAAGGAAGGACCCGGACCCGCACCACGGGTCCGCAAAATACCGCGACCCGGATCCGGACCCGCGGGTCCGGGTCTCGGAATTTTGGGGCCCGAGACCCGCGGGTCTGGGAGTCATTTAGTCCATCAACGTATATTAGATGGAGAAAATCCATAAAATTTTAATCACAAGAATTTGTTGCAATTCTAGTAAGTTAAACTAATTGTTACGCTATCAATGCTCAATTAATGGTTTATGAACATGCTTAAGATTCTGAGTGTCACCACTGAACTCATTGCATTGTTGCTTTATGCATCGCCGATCTCCAGTGACTAGTGATTCGCTTCAGTTTTACGTGTATTGGCAATTGGCTGCACTACGTGCATACGAGTTCGGGCAACAAGGCACTGAAGCAAAGCTATGAACTCTTTATGCAATTGATGCCATCAAACATTTATCCTATACTCCATGCTATTTCAATACTCATTTGATACGCAAAAAAGCATAGAAAATATCAGTAAAACTGTTAGAAACATGCTAAATCGTAGAATACACTGGGACCCGGACGCATATTTTGAAACCCGATCCGATTCAGCGCATCGTCAAATCTGGCGGTGTTCTTGCCATCAAGTGCTCATGATCGCAGGGTATAGCTCTGTTACATAGCTCTTAACTATTTGCAATGCAATTGACTTAGAGAAGGACTTGAAGAAGGCTGACAACGAATGCCAGATGCAATGGAATGGAACATAATTAGTAAATGGGCAATACATGCACCCTATTTTCTTTTTAGAGATGAAACTTTAATTTGTAATTAATTTATTTAATTTTAAGTTTAATTAAAAAAATTATTGAATATTTTTTACTTAATTTTAAATATTTTTTTTTCAGTATATTTGGTATTAATCAAGTTTTTTACTTTAAATAACGGAACTACATCATCAACTCAGATTTTTGTGCATTTTGCATTTGTTGATTTAAAGTTTAATATTAACCCATTAAATATTATTGAATATATTTGTTGTAAATCTGTAGGTTCGACTTCTTTTAATATTATGTCATGCATTTATATTTTTGTGATTTTAAGCTCGTGTTGGTTTTGTTAGGTCTAGTGAGGTATCCTGCGTTGGTTTGAATATGCGCTAAACACGATATATTATTTAGTAAAATTAAATCATAAGCTGTATAAAACGTGAAATCTCAGTCATTTCTTCCAATTTAGCTCTTATTAAGTCTTAGGTCATATTATGCCTTATATAGCTCTTTTGATTTAACCCTTCTTTATTTAGCTCTTATGCCATGGAAGGCCATTATCTAACCTAGGATATATCGCTATGATGATGAATGCATATTGATTAATTTTCCATTATGTTGTGTGAACTCATCAAATAAAAAATCCAGATTTGTATTATGTAAGTATTTCAATTAAATAACCAATAACCAATTTAATGAAATAATATGGTATACAGCAATTGGTACTGTTGCTTTACATTTTCAAAAATTAAAGTTTCATCTCTAAAAAGAAATTAGGGTGCATGTATTGTATTGCCCATTTAATAATTATGTTCCATTTCCATTGCATCTGGCATTCGTTGTCAGCCTTCTTCAAGTCCTTCTCTAAGTCAATTGCATTGCAAATAGTTAAGAGATATGTATGAGAGCTATACCCTGCGATCATGAGCACTTGATGGCAAGAATACCGCCAGATTTGACGAAGCGCTGAATCGGATCGTGTTTCAAAATATGCGACCCGGACCCGGCGGGTCCGGACGTGTCGGCTCTGGATCCTATGGCAAGGTGACACCCGGACCCGGACCCAAGGATCGGGTCTGACATTTCTAGGACCCGGGTCCGGACCCGTCGGGTCCGGGTCTCCAAAACCAGAACCGAGACCCGGACCCGTGCGGAGCACCAGTAAAATTTGGAGTCAGCTGAATAGATTAGGACCATTTGTCGGAGAAGTCTGAGTGGGAGTGAGTCCATATCCCATGGAACCGGGTTCTGGTGTATAATGAGTCTAGCTCACCTCCAGAGTAAGATTAAGATGAGATGCGTCAATCTTTTGGGCCAAAAAAGAGAAAGCGACCTCCTCCCAAGCTGAACGAGTTGAGCCGGAGAAAGCCTAATGAGATCTCAAAGCTAGGGCTCGTCCTGCACGAGGTGGGTTGTAAGTAACCTCAGGAAAATCAAGGCGGGTTTTGGTTATAGTCCTCTTGGCTTTTAGTGAAATTAATACTCCGGCTTCTCTCTCTGCTGTACACAGAGATCTCATTACGGGTCCTGGGATGAACAAAAGTATTGCTTTTAAGAAACTCTCCTCTGCCTCCTCAAGGAAAAATATGACAAATTGACAGTTAATCAGAACAATGACAAGGAGGCTGAATAGGAGTCTAACAAGGGCATATAGGTCTTTGATGGGCTTTGCTTTGAGCCAGTATATCTGTCCTGCCTTCTGACGTGACAAAAGGGATCCATCCCAATCCTGGCTGTGCCAGAAAATGAGGTTATATATTGTGCTCGGATTCAAATATGATAGAAAGCACTCTGATCTGATGTTCCTTGCATCTCCAGCTATCATTATCAGAATTTTGAAGAATAAGCCTACTAATGAGGCGTGCATCAAACAAGCCTATTCAAAATCCTACCAAACGAACCTACTTTCTTGAAATACACACCTACACGTTAAAGTACATCCGGGCATGTTGAAATCAAGTCCATGGAGCTTCGCCTGTGGCAATGATACTCTACGATGGAGGTATGATAGAAGCAGAGAGGCACTTTTATCTTTTGTCAAGAAAGCTCCCCCGCTGCACTTACTTTTGAAGTCGCAGCTTTATGCGAGTAGTAAGATTAACCAGCTCGGTTTGTTCGGAAAATACGAAACATTACCGGTCCAAACACTGCTTGCTTACGATTTGGCAGATGATTTGCAAATTGCACTACGTATGTGTAAAGAGTGAGTGAACTAACTTCAATTAATTAGTAGAGCGTTTGATTCGTTGCTGAGGCCACCATTGGGCCTATTGCAGACACACCTGAACTGTGTTAATTTGCCGGAACAACATTCCCTTGTGAGTTTCATTTGAGTCTCACATTTTTATAGATAAATTCAATCAGGTCAAGCAAAAAAATGGATAAGTGTACGTTAATGTTAAGATCAGAGGCGAAAACGACCAACGCCCGAAAAGTTCCCCAACAGTGTGGAATATCACAAAATCGAACTAGATCTAACCTAGCATGACCTAAGCACTAATAAATACTGACATTTCCCGGGTCGGTTGGGTTTTCTGACCAAAGCAACTGTGGCAATCTTGTTTCAAGAATTTTGAAAACCAGCGTTGGTCACAAAGCGTGCTACCTAACTTTACCATATCTCCTTATCTCTATTGTTGCGCTGAAATATAGTAGGCCGAATGTTTTCTCTGAAGTTAAAAAAAATCGCTGGTGATAGATAAAATTAAATTTCATTAAATTCTTTCAGGCTGTGGCATGCTTCTTCAAAATGGACTTTTGCAGCTTTCGAGCTCTATTTCCAATTTTTAACAGATACATTTTCGGCTGGCCGTGAGAGTATGTTCAACACGAAAAATTGCCAGCAACTGTAGGCCCAGCAATCATACCGCAAATTATTCCTGGTCTCCTCCGCCAATCCGCAACAAGGATAGAGAAAGGTTTGAGAGAGATGAGATTCCCATCCCCATGAATTGCTATATGCTAGACAAATAACCATCCTCTGAATTTACGCAACAACTTGAGCAAGGACACTTCAAACGAGATATGTGGTAAATAGTCTTGCCTCTGTAAACACCAAATCTGTTTAGAAGCTGAGAGCACATCAAATATATAACGCTAAGCGGTGAAAGCTTACTGAATTATGTAACATTCACTTAGGCTCTTACACAATAATGCAAACAAAAGTGTAGCATTGACGCGTGACTCAACATGGCAAGGACTGAATGATATTATATTGAGGTGCTTTTGAATCCAGTATCATTAAATTGCAAGCAATTTGAGAACACCGCTCGTGCAGCAGTACGATGCTGAGGTTAGCTTTACAAGGTACTGATTCAGCCCCTCGATCGAAACTATATGAATATCACACAGATGTATTGTATTGTATTTATTGAACCCTGGTATCAGGTTATTAGGATATTTCATACCTTACATAGAGTATCGTTACT
>JAQFXZ010001911.1:0-10723 GCA_034694025.1 Ceratophysella scotica | reverse complement strand
AGCTTCTGCTGGAAGTCTTGGTGTTTCAACAGAAACATCTTGAAGAATTCGAAGGCGTTCGGCCGGTATATGATAGTCTTTTTTTTCGTCGTGAATGTCCAAAATGTGATTTTTAATCCATTTCAAGATGCGCGGGTCTTTACGATCCTGTTTGAAATTTGAAACGATAAACTGAATATTTTAGCAGGTTTATAAATTAAGGCAATTAAATAGAAATTACCGCTTCAACTTGAGCATAAAGCACTCCGCCCCACTTTGAATAAGTTCTTTTTACAATCCCAACTAATGGCCATTTGGAGTTAGGATTAGTGAAACACACAAGTCGGTTCTGCAGATTCGAGTAAGGGTCTCCCATGCTTCCAACTTTAAGTCAAGCGAAAGATCGAGGCGGTTTTGATTTTTTAAAGATATTGTAGTTTTGAAATATGAATAATTTCGGATTAACAGTACGCGCCTGAATCACTTCAACCTCTGCAAAGCCAGAAAAGCGTCAACAGGTTCCTAAGCAGATAAGATAACTGGGTGGTTGCAAATTGTAAACTGTTTCTAAAATATCTCTGTTTGTCAATTTACTGATACGATTAAAGTAAATACACGGAACTGGTTAACACAATAAAACCAGTTAAATCCATCGGTATGCATATATTTCACGCTCACTACCGGAGTAATTTAAATTAGTTGACGATCACAATCGTCTATTTGGGGAACATTTAAATTGATTGAAGTAGCTCAAATTGAAAAAAAAATTGACGCAACACTAGAATGGATTTCTGCTCACTTTGCCACGAACCACTAAATGATGGAGGAACTCCGTTTCAAGACTGTGAGCATCTTTTCTGTTGGTGCGTGTCTCATTCAAATCCCAATTAACATTACATTTTTGGGAACTTAAGTTAAACTAACTTGTACGTACCCATATTCAGGACTTGTCTGAACAACCAGGTCAGCCAATGCAACTTCAGTCAATTGAGATGCAGGCTTGAAGACTGCGATGGGTTTATCCTACAGGATGACATTAAATGTGTAAGCATTTCAAATCAAATTCTACTGAACGAATCTTGACCTTGAATATGATTTTCCCCAGCTCTGTCTAACTAAATCACGTTTGCGTTAATTATCAGCTGGTCACAGAAGAAATGTACGAGGAATACGTATCACGAGTTGAAGCAAACATGGAAGACTCGGATTCAATCTACGAATCTGCATCCGATTCCGAATTTCATGAAGGTTTGGATCTCCAGGTAAATATTCAATTACTACAACACTAATTTTGCCGCTATTAGCCATAATTTCAATTTAGCAGAATGAAAGGGTTCAAACAAGAAATGATACGGAGAATCCTACCGGAAACATTGAAAACGATTCTTCAGGATGGAGTCAAGTTGCTCAAATGATGAAACGACTTCAGATCCAAGGAATGACTGTATCCGAAGCCCAAGCGGAGTTGGACAAGCAATCTGTCTATATTACAAATAAAATGATAACCTGCGGGATCTGTCTCTCAGAAACCGCTGCAGGGCATGGGATAATTATAAAAGATTGTTTACACATGTTTTGCAGGTAGAACAACAATACAAAAATTGGCAATGATATTATTTCGTCTGCTCACGAGCATTTTCTGATTTCTGACATTCAGGGAATGCTTGACCCAACATATTGGGCACAGTGACACGGTGGAAGTCCAGTGTCCTCACGCTGACGGCGAATACAACTGTGATTCCAATTTGAAGCCACGGGAGTTGAAAGAGGTGAAATTCGATCTCTAGTACCTACCTATTTGATTTGGTGACCTTGACTTTAACGGAATTTAATATTTTTGAATTTCTGTACTCAGTTATGTTCAAGTATAGCCGTGTACAGGAAGCACTACGAAGAATTGAGTGTCAAGGCAGTGGAAAATTCAGAGGACATGGTTCACTGTCTAACGCCAAATTGTGGTTATTTTTGCGAAGCGGAATCTGATGTATTAGGATTTCAATGTTTGCTTTGCAGAGAGGAAAATTGTCTCGTCTGCAAGGTATAGCAAAAAACAAAATTGTGTGATTGGTTAGCACAATAACAAACTACATACAATGTCCGATGCACAGGACATCCACACTGGAATGTCTTGCGAACAGTACATTCTAAAAATTGAAGCCGAAGAAGCTGGAAGGAAACAAGCAGCTGCAGATGAACGTAACCGCCAAACCCAACGACAAAATGATATTTTAAGTCAAGAAGAAATTCACGTGAGTCTAAACTAAATTCGATTTCTAAAGTGTGTGAGATTGATTAATGTTTGTGTCACTGTCACTGTGAACCCATTTCTTCCCTTTCCTGACTATCGATACCACCTTGCAGAGACAATTGCTGAAACGGCATCTGCGACCTTGTCCAGGATGCAAGGCCATGATTGAAAAGAACGCGGGATGTGACCATATGACCTGTATCAAGTGTCGTCATGAGTTCTTGTGGAGCACTGGAGCGGTCTACCAAGGGCGAAGGTGAAGTCTTGGAGGTGTTCACCTGGATTCTGGCCGTTGGACCCGTTATGCATAATTTAAATACAAGTTCCACGTTGTCTGCAAAATCATGTCACGAATAAATTTCGCATCTCAGTCGGTACAATGATTTTATGGTCACCACATGGTGTGATTTGGGATTCGTAGTTTAAATCAGGAAGCTGAAACTAAAAACCCCGGAAACTTAAAACTTCAGAATTCAATTCATCAGAGATTCCTGGTTTATGCCCTAATCAAAACAATAATCTCCAACAAATCAATATTCAAACCGGTCACTCTACCAGCATAGCATCAAGCATTATTTTCAGTTGTTCCAATTGCAATTTAGGACAAATATTGAAGATTTTCTATTGAAGAGCGAGCACGTTAACGGCTAATACTTCAAATGGGCTAAATTTTGATAAAGATTCGTCTAATTTCACAAACAGAACATCAGAGTTTATGCCTGTAACTTAGTGTTATTCGAAATGTATGGGTCTGAATCCAGGTAGGGTCTGGGAATACGCGGTCCGGTCGGGCCCGATCCGAATCCACGATGTACGATGACAAGCTTGTAGGCCTGACTATGCTTAACAAGTGTGCTCAGTGCATATTTTGAAGTTGTTTTTTTAGTATGTGTGTCTATTTGGGGATTTCTGAACAAATATTGGACAAATATTGAAACTTTTCAAAGCTTTTTTATTGCAGGGCGAGTGTGTTCATGCCTAGTGTACTTCAAATCGTGAGTGCTTACAATAAATCTCTAACTTTAAAATTCCACTCAATTATTTAGAAGGATATGATATGTGTAGGATCGTGTTCAGAAGACCATTCATATAATCAATAGAAATAATACCTACTTATATTATGTTTATTACAGGGGAGATGGGAGACCAATTGATCCGAACTTGTCTGAAACCAAGCGTAGCATAACTCCCCAAATGCTTTGACTAGACAGTACTGGAATCGAGAACTCCTCGTCAACATGTCTGGCATTTCGCTCTCCATGAATGCTAGTTGAATTGTCTTTTAAATAATCGAGAGAGTAAAGTTCAGCATTTGAAAAATCTTGTGAAAAAGCGACCACATTGTATTTTATGTATTTAAGATTCAGCGATTTTAGTTTTAGTTTGTGAAATGTGGCGTGACCCCGATATGACTTAATAATAAGTCGGCATGGAGTCACCACACCAGTATGTGATCGCAGCTTGCCGAAGAATATATCCGTTAAGATTAAAATAAGGGACATTCCCCAGTTCCTGGTGAGTTCGAGATGTGAAATGTGAATGTGCGTAGCCAATTTGAGCAAGAAATGACTTTAGTTTAAAGTATTTAATTTAAATCTTCTGCATGGTTCAGTAAAATGCTACATATAAGTTATTATCTTTGAGGGCCTCCAGCAGGAATGATGGAACTTGGGAAAATGAAAGGGGTGAGTGACTAAAGTAAAATGTTTTTGAAATATTATAGCAAAGAGTTTACATTCAGCGTTGTACAATGGTTGTACATGAATTTTCTTAACCAGAATTCTAAAGAATTGGAGTTCGGAAACCCGAAAATCTGAAACAATTGAAATCTCCGATCAACAGTATTTTCCGATAAACTTTGGTTACGTTATACAATGTGAGCTCTGAAAACATACGTACACCTTGCGTTGTTAAGAATTGGATGTGTAATTGAAATTTGGTGCTCACTTCTCTATCTAACTAAGCGATCCCGATCCGTTATCATATCACACTTTGTTTTGTGTGCTAACTCGAATTTGATGTTCTAAAGAATGTATCAGAGTTGGTCACGCAATACGAACGAAGAGGGCTTTCCTTAGTTTGCAGTAGTGGTGTCACGGCCACATACAAGCAACTTGCCCTACCCTACTAGGGAAGTAGGACAAACAGGGCCCATACTTCGCCCTACAGCCCTTTTGGGTAGGGCAGTAGGGAGGAAAGATCGAAGTAGGGCTCGGCAGCCGAAATAGGGTAGTAGGGAGTAGGGAATAGGGTTGAGCCAGCGGAATAGAGAAGTAGGGAAGCAGGGCGTAGGGATATGATATATCGGAGTAGGGAAGTAGGGAAGTAAAAGAGGGGAAAATTGGCGTGCCCTACTAGAAAATAGGGCAAAATAGGGTCCCTACTTCGCCCTAAAGCCCAATAGGGTATGACAGTAGGGAGTAAGGAAGAAAGGTTGAAGTAGTGAAAGAGGGCAGTAATGGTCGACACTGAATTAGGGAATTGGGGAGTAGGGCTGGGCCAGTGGAATAGGGAAGTATGGAAGAAAGAGTAGGAGGGCTGTGAATCCAAAGTAGGGAAGTAGGGCAGTAGGGAGATTTTGTTGCATGTCCATGGTCACGGCTTATTGTATTGCAAGAACCATTATTTAAGTTACATAGCTAGTACCTCTGTGGTAGTGCTATAGTCATGCTCTCGCCTTGCTCGATGGATACGAGTTGTATGTAGCTCTGTACGTAATACGCAAGGTATTCCGTACATAAGGTGCAATGGACACGTTTGTCTTCAATTCGAAATGAAATAACTAGTAATGCCCCGAATAGCAAATTTTTGCTATTCGGCAGGACCGAATATTCGGCTCTGAAGTATTCGGTGGGCCGAATTTTCGGCCAATAGCGGCCGACCCCACTATTCGGCGGCCGAATAATCGGTCAATGGAGGAACTACCGACTATTCGGCGCCGAATATTCGGCCGGCCGAATATTTTTGACTTGTAAATGCAGAAATTGTCCTTTTTATCTGATAAAATTCTCGAAAAATGTACCCAATTCATTGTCAAAACTATTCGGCCTGCGGCCGAATATTCGGCCGAATATTCGGCCGAATACCTGGCTAACTATTCGGCGGGTCGAATATCAATGGCGGAAAATACCACTATTCGGCGCCGAATATTCGGGGCATCACTAGAAATAACGAAAAGTAGGCAGGGAGCTTGATCAGGCTCAGGCAGGCAGTACTACTGTACTGTCTGATCAAGCTCCCTGAAAAGTAGGTAATATTCAGGAGGTTTTTTGTGAAGTGGTGCATTTTATTTACAAACATTTGCCAGAGTACGATACAATGATAGATTTGATGCGAAAATTTTATGCAACACATTGCGCTTCCGGTCAAAATTGCGACAGCAAAAAGTTCAACACAAGAAATGCGAGACACAAAAAAGTGCGTGAGTTGTATAACCTTACCTATTCCAGTTGTGTGTACTTTTATTTTATTTAACTATATTCGTAGTGCAAATATTCACTCACAGTATTGTAGTGAATAGAAGTTATTTTCTAAATGGTGCACAGTATTTATAACGCTTTTGTATTCCAAAAGCTATTTTTGGTTTACTTTCATCTTCCAAAGGTTTCCAAGGACTAACAATAAGTACATAGATAATAGAAGTATTGGTACATAGATTTGGATAATGTAATTAGGTGTTGATATCAGATATCATGCTGTACGTTGTGCAATATAAAATACAAACAAGAACAGTCATCTACCTGAACTGTGTAGTGTAATGAACAACTTTCATGTCATTTTAAAAATATTTGCATTTGTGAGTTGTTATAATTATAGTGACTTGCTCGTAAGTATTTACTATTTTCATCCAACAAAAATTGGAATAAATTTTAAGTATTTATGTGTGCGGAGTTGTATTAACAATGACCTCTTTGTTTTTAAGCTCAGTACAGATTCTATGCCATATTCAGCACATGTCATGCATGCATTGAGGATGTAGGTTTCGATGGCAATATTTCGTGTACAATTTTAAGCATCGATTTTTCTCAATTTAATTTCAATTCTCCAGAAATCTAAGTAAATCCATATTGCGTTAATTACTATAAATGCAAACAGCTTGAGCGTCAACCAGACCAGACTACCAGTTTGTTGAAGCAGAGTTCCACGATCCACGAACAGATTCCAACTGTTTAAAGAATTATATTTAAAAACTTCTATATAGCATGCAATTCGGAGTGTTAAAATATTTGAATGATGAGATTCAAAATTTTTTGATTAGGTGCTTACATATGGCAGAGACGAACTGACTCAGTTCTGAGGGTTTACGATGATAAACTCTGTACAGAAAATAAATCAAAAATTATTTCAAAGGATAAAAGCAATTAAAATATTGTGCTTGCTTACTCGCAATGGAGAGCTGAGTGACACGAGTTGACGTTTGGCGTTGAGGCGAATATCTGTAGAAAGCTTCACGAAGCCTGTTGCAAGTCTCACGAAACCAGATCCAGAAACGCTTCATAGTTTCCCCATCTATTGATTTTATGTACTCCCAAATCTGAGTGGAAAGGCGAATGGTCTGTTCGTAAATGTATTTGAACATTCTACGGGCTGCCTCAATTACAAAATCCCAAGCTGAACCCAGGTATTCGCACACGACATGGTAGTAAACTGGCAGCCATTCAACGAGCCAGTTCCAAACACGGACAGGAATTTCAATTGTTGCAGTATGGATGAATTTCCAAATGTGCTTCATCGTCTTACGCGCGAAACAGGAAACTCTGTTCATTAGCACCAGCAGAAATAGCATGATCCTGACCACGTGTGCGGTAATGATGGTGCAGGCGTGCACAACTTCAGTTAGGAAGCTGAAGAATCGCTGCTCGAGTTGATTGTATACAGATTTCATCCATTTCCATGATTCATTGAGAAGGAATTTCATGTACGGGTAGATGGCTCTGGCTCGGAACTTGGTGGATCTCCACGAATCGACAGAAAAGATGATGATTTTTCTCGAGAGATACGTTACAAGTGCAAGAGTAGAGGCCAATTCCATGAGAAACACGACAGATGCCACCAGGACTCCGAACAGAAACATGTAGAACACAAAAAATACCTTGGAATTGCGGGAGAGCGGCACAGGAGCTCCATCGGGCATTCTTCTTAGTTTGTCAATCTCCACTTCTCTCTCTTGAAGCCAGTACTTCCAATACTTGAAGATTCCGGTTTCGATCAGTTGTTTGAGTCGGAATTCAGCCGCTGACTTGGGGATATTCGTGATCTCCCATAACATTGAAATTGATATGAAGTCATCAGTTCCTGTGTAGAATGTCAGTTCTGGATATTCTTTCTTTACATGGAAAATAAAATCGTCGATTTCATTGACCCATGTGACGTAGACTGATCTTGGTTCGGCCTTCAGATAGGCTATTAGCTCTGCTCTCATACAAGATGGAAACACGTGGGTTCTTCTTTCGTAGCTGCGGCGTAATACATCAAAGCGGCCCAAAATGTACCCAAAAACCGACTCCCCAAACCCATACTGGTCGCACTTCAATTCTTGCTGTTGTTCTTCTCTTATCATGGGAGGGCAAATTGGACTCCTGAAGTAGCCTTGTTGGAACATATAGCGTTGACTTTGGCTGCATAAGTCGCCCGTTTCCAATGGGTCGTACGGTGTCGTGAATGTAAAGTGACTCAGCTCGTCGAAATACAATGTTTCCAGTTCCGGATTCCAGGGCGATGTTAGGAACGTAGTGATGACTCCTTTGTATCCGTTTGTCAAAACGATTCCAGCAAGAAGCCAGAGGCAAAAGACGAGTTTGATACTCCAGTTCTTTCGAAGCAGCTTGTTGAATTCGGTGTTTGACGAGACCTCGATCAGATTACAGACGATGGCACTAAGCAAGAGACCTCTTGAAGCTTCCTTTGATTTGAAGCAATATCTCAGCATATCCAATGTAGCCGTTGCTAGGATAGCAATCCCGATGGCAATCCAAGCGGAAACGTGGAACGGTATCGCGAATATTTTTGAAGTTCCCCAGAACGGAATCTTGGCATGCAACGTCACGAAATTGAATCCACGACTTTCAATTTGTATGTGGTTAGAGTCCAGGTAGTTCCTCCATTTTTGAATCATAGAACAGGACACCGGGTGTCTGAGAAAGCCTTCTTGTTTCTTGAATTCAAAGGAATTGTTCCAAGGAGTGATGATTTGTTCAATGAATTCAATGAAATCCCGCTTAACATCAGAGTTTAAATGTCCTTTGCGGTGTTTGAAGGGTAGTCTTCCTAGAGTGGTCGAAGGCTCTATGCAGGAATCCCCTTCATTCCAGGCCAGTTCCCTTCTGGTATTCTGTGCGAATTGCTGCATATCTCTCCAGCAGAATGAAGTGTCCATTGCGTATTTTCCGGTTTCCTGGTGCGGCAAACAGTAGGGACAAAAATAGAATTTTTCGATTACCTCCAATGGTTGTACGGAATTGCATCCAAGTGGAATTTCCGGAAGTCCTTGTACCACCCATTGAAATTGCATATATCTGGAAAACTGAGCATCCATCATGACTCTCAACCAAAATTGGGCTTCCATTGTGTTAGCCATCTTTTCTTCTTGTATGAATACTTCGAAACACGGATCAGCACACCTTGAATTCAGTCTTTCTAAGGTGCGGAAGTAATGCGCAAGTTTTTCCAACTTCGATGGGATGTCTTTAATGTCGTCAATTTCCTTCAGAATGTAGTCATTCATATCAACCAAGAACCCGAACTCATATATCAAAATATTAATTTGAACTGTGCATTCGTGCTCTGAGTACTTGAGGACTTGTTGGTCGAATCGACCTTTCGAATTATGTCGATATTGTTCAGTGTAAATTGCCACGGGAAAACGAGTGCCGATTGGCTCTAAGGTGGTTTCAGCACTATTGTACGTGAATTGTAGACTGCAGTCTTTTTGTAGTTCTTCCAGTTTTTCTCTCAATCCAACAATGTTTCTCAAGCCATGGGATAAACCCAAGCTAACTACTAGCACTAACACTAGAATATAATTCATTTTGTCCAGCTGTAATGTGGCGTTAGTTTCAATTTCAAAAGTTTTCCACTATACAGTGTTGTGTAGCACACCAGGATTATCCGACTCAAGAATTTACGTAGGGACCGTTCAATTGGGATACCACTTTCACTCTAACCATCCGGTTCCAACTTCCAACTGATCAGCTTGCTCATAATTTCATTCTTTTACTAGTGCGTGCCAAAGTTGTCGCTAATTATACATTTGCCCCTGTACTGCAAGTTCAGAACTGTATTTCAGAAGGTACTGTGCACAGTATGCATTTCCCTGTGAATGCTTACCTATAGTTTGAGCTTATAGTTTCACAAGTTTACCTCCAACTTTTACCTAATTCGAAATTACAGCTGGATACAAAAGACGATTACGAGGGCATGGGTTTCAAATTTCGAACGAAGTTCGTTGTCAGCGCTCTGAAATGCGGAAAATCTCTCATACTGGATGAATTTACTCAAAGTGATTTTATTATGCCTATGCCAAGGGAGAACAGTTACTTGAAATTTTAAAACGAGTCCATTTTGCATACTTCAATGAAAGTAAATATATTTTGATTTAAGTTATAAAAAGTTGTTTGCTTGGGATTGTTTGATATTGTGAAGGGATGCAAAATAGAATAGTCACAAGTATATGTCTTAGTAAGGTTAATTAAATTAAATTATTAAATTAAATTAAATTTATTATTTATTAAATTAAATTTGGAGTGGGACGGTCATAATAATTGACTGTCGTCAAGTGTTCAACTTTTATGTTATTTTTTATGTCGCTACCTAATGCTAGTCCCGAAATCGTGTTTCAGGGAGTAGGAATTTGATACAATTTTTCTTCTTAGAGCCGTAAAAGTAAAAGAGACGTAAATTAGACTCAAGGGTACGAATCTGGCCAGCTTGCTACACTTGAGTATGGGACCCTGGATTCGTGATAACTTAAGAATTAGACTAAGTTTTAATAAATACACTTGGTAGGTAGCAGATCGGGGCTCAGTCCGCTTCTAACCCTTCTAGCTAAAACAATCTGCCAATTTTGACCAATCGCCCGGATTACACTTTACACGAAGTTAGAAATATAAAAGAAAAATCAAAAACACAAACCAAACTCTGAGTTCGTTGTTCCCATTGGCCAATTAATTAGTTATCAGAAAATTCGCTACTAAGAATTAGACTGCACTGCACGCGCCACCACAATCTGCTCAAGAATGACAAATACTATTCGGGTCAATGAGTCAGGCCAAAACACTTGCTCTATGAACTAACTTAACATATTTGTCATACTTGGAATTTGGCTCACATGATGGTTTGAAGTTCATTCCGCATGAACTATACTATAGACCTAACTCTAACTCATATGCCGGAAAGCATTTAGTTGACCAACTGTGATAGTCCAGGGAGCTTGATCAGGCAGTAGTATACATAGGGAGAGGACACGGCCATAAGAGCGAGAGAAATGGGGTGGGTACC
>JAQFXZ010001910.1:0-10726 GCA_034694025.1 Ceratophysella scotica | reverse complement strand
GTTCGCAAATGCATTTCCGAGTATCAGGTCCATGAATCGAGTACTTAAGGGAGATAATCATCTTCCACTACAAAAAAAGGCGTATACGACGATACATGGCCCCGTGCTGACACCGTAAGAGGAAATGAAACGAATCGGTAGTTGTGCTGGAATCTACTGTTTTGCATGGAAAATTGAAAATGCGCATTGGTATTTACGGTTTACGGTTATGGCGTATCTTTGTGATCATATGAAACCGTCGACCCCTAAAAAAGTCAATTTTGTTAGAATATGAATATGCTAGAAGGTAACTCAGCTTAAAAGGGCCTTACTCATACTCAGTTATTTGTGCATATGCAAATTGCAACGTTTTCGATTCGGGAGATTAAAATGATGCACGGTAACTACTGTTAATTATATCAATCTGGGAATAAAATGCACTATTCATCGCTTAATATTATTTACGACGTTTTAAAATTTTAAATATTTTAAAAATTCGAATTTATTTAACTTTGTTCATTTCTTCCATTTCTACGCATGATTTTCTTTCAGAAAATATTCAAACGACTCAAAATTCCTTCCAAATTCATTTTGTTTCAACTCCTTTTTTGTAAAATAAAATGTGATATAAATCAGGCCAACCAACTACAAGTTATTTGGCCATTTTAAATTTAAAAAAAATCATTACCCGATTTTGTTTAATAGACAAACATAATATTTTCAGATTTAATAAATGCAAAATGCAAACCTTTAGTTTAACGACGCATTTGAAATACTGCCTTACAAGATGAAAATCAGGGATATTGAAATATGTTTTGTTAGCATTTTATGTCTGACGACCGATTGAAATACGGACTTTGAAATTTTTGATTTTAAGCTATAAACTTTAAGCTTTAACCTTTAACATTTACAAGCATTGAATAGCTCAAAAAGTATGTTTCATTAAACGAGAAATGGCCTCTGCCAAAATGTGAACTTGTATAGTCCACAGAAGAAATTTGCCGTTAAAATTACATCTGCATTTTAAAATTACCTGCAAAAATACATTATTCTAAGCTTAGTTTTGTGCCGCACGCAAAGTAATACGATGTACGAGTCGTAGTTAGTTAATTTCTTGCTGTTTCATACGCACTGTCCTACATTTTTCTATCAAATCTAGAAAATACCATTCAAAATTGGAGCATTTGTATTGGTAAGTCGTAAGTCGTAATGTAAATATACATACCAAATGCCTACTCACCTTTTTACATCGAGCAAGTGCAATGATTGTGAGAACATTTCCAGGAATTCCGACCAGGATGAAGAGGAGACAGCAGGCGGATGCAAAAATGGTAACTTCGGTGGGCAAATCATGGAATAAATCATCCGTGGAGTTCAGATGATGCGTGAGGTAGAATGAACCCTCAGTCTCATTTCCATAAACCATTGTCAGACGTCCTTCTTCCGTTTCCCCAGAGTAGTCCGATACAGAAACTGTCTTGGTTCTGTCAATGTAACTCTGCCACTCTGTATCGGGAACAACGTGACCTGTCATCCTCTGGTTTCACGCTCACAATTTAAAAGGACAATCCAGAATTGACGATTCCAGACTCTCAGTATATTTCAACCGACACGCACTCTACAAAAGTGCAAATACCAGTGGTAGTGGTGCTCACGGCGTTAAGGCCTAGTATTTTGCTTGGTTCAACTCAACGTTTGGCTTTTTCGAATTTTTGATAGGATTGGACAAGCTAAAATTAAATTGTTTGAATTCATGAAAATTAATTGTGTTTTGAACCTATTTTGTCAAAAATCATTTCCATTTGTCAATTCTGTTCAGCTTCGATTGGTCATTTTTCAATTTACGTATTCAAATTGAAGCTCAAGTTTTTTCAACTCTACTACGTGTAAATATTTTTAATCGTGAGATCCGCAATTTGACCTTCGTGAAAAGCAAAGGTTTTGGATTTTGATTCTTCGATTGAACAATTTGAAGTAAATTGCAATCT
Source organism: Ceratophysella scotica (assembly GCA_034694025.1). Classification (NCBI taxonomy): domain Eukaryota; kingdom Metazoa; phylum Arthropoda; class Collembola; order Poduromorpha; family Hypogastruridae; genus Ceratophysella; species Ceratophysella scotica. The sequence goes on along the minus strand of JAQFXZ010001910.1, from coordinate 8,759 downwards.
GAATACTTTAAAACCAGCTAAAAATAGAGAATAAAATTCAAAATATCGATTCGTTTTCGGAATTGGCTTTGTATTTACCATTATTTTTATTTTGTTTTTCATTTTTGCTACTATTTTTTTTTCACAATTTCTGATAGCGTGTTTTATAGTCGCACACTCTTTGATTTTTATGATTTAAGTGTTATATCGATATTTGTATTTCTTGATTTCATAATTTTTCTTCCAACTTTCAACACAGTTTCTGATGAATTTGATTTTTCAATAAAATGCTTTCAGCCGGTTTTCTATTTTCACAATGTTAAAAAATTAAAGAAAAAATCGTTGATTTGATCAAATCGAATTGATTTAGGATTTTGGCAAAGTGGGTAAAAAGTTTAACTTATATTGTCTGTTTTTTTAAATTTTGTGTTTGTCAAAAAAAAAAAACAGAATGCCTTTCAAATTAAGACAACTCTGGCCAGTTCGCCGTGCTCACCACTGTGCCAATCAACTGACTTCACTTTAACTATGGTCAGCCTTTTACTTGAACTCTCCACTTAATTTAGAATTGAGGTCAATCTGCAATTTGCAAGAGTAACAGAGGCAGTTCGTCTCTGCTGCACCTTACACCAGACCAGGATCAAACTAATGAACACTTTACAAAGCTACAGCTGCAATTCTCTCAGCAACGTCAAAACAACTGAATTGAATTTCATTAAGTTTCAGGTGGATCCGAGCCTATTGTTTTGGAAAAGTTCTGAGCCCTGCCCTGCCTCTTCCGAATGCACTTACAAGAGATTAGAGTAAGAACAAACAACACAATTCCGCCCACATTCAGCGAATAATTTATGACCACTATAAAGTCGCACTTGTTGCAAAAGTTGCACAAAACTTGTGTTTTTGCTCGCAGTACGTGTGGAAAGGAATCTTTGTTCAAATACAGCTATTGTAAGTGCATGCACGTTTTCCCTGTGCGTGTCCTTGTCACTTGAATCACTAAACAAACACACTTGTGTCACAGCCAAACGTCTAATTTTGTGTTTTTCTTGTATTTTAACCAGGCGGTTGGGTAAAACTGAGTAAAATAGTAAAATGACGAAGTTCTAATGCCACAGAAGAGGAAATATTCCAGTTGATAGTTTAATTAATACCCTAAACTTCCTTAAAAGTCGGAATTTTCTTAGAACAATAGAAACGCAAATGGGAACCGCAGCTCAGGGTGCAACGTATGTGTGATTTGGAGGAAGTGAAGTCAGAGACTGAAGACGACGGGTTTCGTTCCGTTGCTGTTACTTGGATTCCAAACTCCAATGCGGGTCGGATTCTGTGCTCAGCGTTCAGGTTCACAGGCAAATATGACACGTATTGGTGCGAGCGAAGCGAAATAATCGGATACGCAGGGTGCTCTCTTCACTTTTCATTTTGAGCAAAAAAAAAGTTGCGACATAAAAGATCATTTCATGGTCAAGGATAAATTTTTAATCCTATTCTATAACTTTCTATAACAATACGAGATGTTTTTTAGAAAACAATGCTGATAGCTTGAGTCAATATTAAATACATTATTTTTGAACTCTTAGAGCTGGAAATACGAACACGAGGGTTGTTTCAATACTTTGGGGTTGGAGTAAACCAAGAAGCGCGGGCGGTACCCTCCCATCATCAATTTCCATGGTATCCTCCCATGGTACCTATACTTCAGGTTAGTTTAGGTTAGGTTATGCCGAATACAATCGTAAGCAAATTGCCAAAAGGTACATGTACCGGCTATATGGGCTCACTATGATTCAATCGTAAACCTATGCGTGAGACATTTCTGTACTCAAATAAAAGCACACTGGTTAAAGAGTTGTCCTTTTCTCCAAAAAATATATTCATTCATAATACACTTCATCAACAAAACGCTGATCGACGAAATAGTAACACACAAGTTATATTAAATTTACAAATAAATACAACAAAATAAATCTAGATAAATAACGAAACACCTACGAAATGGTCCGTGTATCATAGATGGGCAAACTGCACTCGCACTCGCACTCATGATATTTCTTGAAAAATAAATATTACGCGAAGGCAAAGGTTGGTGAAGGCGAGTGCGAAGGCGGTTTTCAATTGTTAATAAAATCGACTCAAATCGCTAAGGCGTGATGGCTTTCTGCCAAATCCAGTGAAGGCTGAGGGCTGAAGGCTGACGGCCTTAAGCGGGTTTTTGCCTTCACGAAGGCGAGTGCGAGTTCGTAGGCAACAACTTTGCCCATCTATGCCGTGTATTGAAATAGATCAGAATTGATGTATTCTTAAGTGCAGAAGCTCTCTGATTGATGAGAACCTGTCTATGTGATTTTAGCCCATATACCGGTACAGGTACCTTTTGGCAAGCTGCCGCCCGGAAACAAGCCAGGGTACAATGTGAGGGGACCATGGGAGGATACCATGATATTCTGCTTGGGAGGTTTCCGGCTGCGTTTCTCAGTTTTATGAAAAGCTTTAAAACAGACGAAATTTAATGAATTAGGCTGAAGCTTTAACCACAAGTAAAATCTTTATAAAATAACATTTTGGCAACAAATTGAGTAAAAATATTCAAACCTTTAGACAGTTTGTATTTTAATTTTAGTTGAAGATCTCGTCTTTTTATGTTTTTTTTCAAATTTCCATATCCTTTACCTCTCGATATTTTTCGTCAAATAGTTTCACAAGACGGAAGCGCGTCAGCCATTAGCCATTACTCAGCGACCAAAGAAAAATAAGAAAATGAAGAAAAAAGAAGATATAAGTATATTTTTCCGAATTATTTGATGGAATGTAACTGCTTTACAAGCCAGTGTCAAAATTAATGAAACAACCCTCGTTTCAACTCTAACTTTAGATTCGACTAATAAGGAACCTAAGGAATTTAAATTCTAAAACACGTTTTGAGATGGTAAATCGCCGAATTCAATGTAGCTATGATATTTTAAAAACCAAAGTTATGAGCACGAAAAGAGTGGCCTGAATTTTATTTAGATTATCTGTATAATCACTTAATTAGTGTACTGTAATTACACACACAATCCTACTGGACTGAATTTTTGTTTTTAAAAGTAGAATTATTACCTAATGTTGATATTATTTACATGCTACTCGTAATATACAGATTAAACTAATGTATCCTCTTAATACATGGACGAGTATTAGCTTACCTAATGTAATTATTTGCAACTGACTCGCATGCTGCTATGATTATTAATATCTAACACAAACAAATATGAAGCTATTGTTTGTTAATCGCTATGCATGAGCCAATCCGGATTCTTCAACCGTGTCGTAATCTGATGTGCCGCTTCAACGATTTATCCGAAATCCATATACCGCAAACATGACAGAGCTTTACGACGCCAACTGATGATATAGGTCGAACGGAGTCATCAACCAAGTTATTTGGTCCGACACAATGACGTTTGGTCCAAGTCGTATATCTATCCGGCTTTGGTTTCGTCTTCCTTTTCCTAACATCTACCGAATGACAGAGCCACATGTGACGGGTCAAGCCCAGGAACTTAACCTCACAAATCTTGCACTGTTCCTTCAGCTTCTCCTTTTCTTCGGCAGTACAATGTTGGTACTTCTGATGTCTCTCCAAGGAGTCAACACCGCATAGGCTCAGATTACAAATTTCGCATATGACTTGCTTTCGAATCTTAAGCTTCCTGGACTTTCCAGCGATCCCAGCTGACGGCACATGCTTTTGCTTCTGCTTGCGGAGCTTCTTTGTAACGACACCTGTTTAATAATCAGCAAAATATTGAAGCCAACATTTGAATTGCGATCTGTACATCTCAGACTTAGTACTGACCAACAGTAGTTTCGGGTGAAGCATTCTGTTCGTTAGCAGGTGTATCAGACTGGTTGTTGAGTTGTTGAACCGTATCGCTGACCCCTTCAATTACGGCATTGTTAAGCCATGCATTTATGAAAACCTCAGGCTCGAGCTTCGGCATTTCTCGGTTTAAACAGCCCAGAGCAGCGATCTCAGAATCCAGAAAGTATGCTTTTGAATCTTCTGTCCCATGCTCGTCATCAGCTAACTCCGTCCCATACTCTGGGTCATCAACAAGCACCGTCGCATCATCATCGTCGGTCAAATCTGCGTAGCATTCCGAGGGAACAAGTTCTGTTGCTTGACTATCAACACTCCTTTGATCGAAATCGCGCACATCGTCTGAATCTGAATTCATTTCCATGTTGCTTGCATTAATTTCAGTGAATCTGAAACAAATTCGATAATTTAGATATTTCGCGAAATTCTTTGAATGGTTGATGGTGTGGTCACGAGCCTGTGGTATACACAGCAATGAACTAGTATTAAGTATGTCGCAGTCCCTTCATTTAACTTCCTTGTCCAGCAGAGTTAAAGTCAAGTGAGAAAACAAAATGGATTAGTATTGTTTGTCTGTCACGTGTCACTCACCTCCACCTCCACTATGCTAGTTTAATGAATGTTGACGATGAAATACAGCAATAGTCCCGGTCACGAGTGCCATATTCGACAGACGAAGTACCCTGCTCGGATGTCGCAACTTTTGACTAGAATACAATGAGTCCACAACAACACACGGGACATGCAATACAGTCACAATCACAATTATACGTAATGTCAATTAAACATCGAAGAAGCCTTTCTTTGTTCTTTGTTTTTTCAGCGAGAAAAACGTTATAATAAGGAAAACGATATATTAAAATGAACGGTAGACAAAAGAAAGGAAACATTTCTCTCTTTGTTCTTGCAAAATGGGCAAAAAGCAAGAAGAGAAGAGTTGAATTGAAAGCTAAAACGTTGCTAAAACGAGAGGAAAGAGACGTTCGGCCAAATTATTCAAGATTAGCCGCGAACCGACCGACCAATGGTGAACATTGAACATTCAAAATCGGCAAGACGAGAGGAGACAAGACGACTCATCGTCAGTTCACTCATCTCTGTGAGCCGCGATGTTCGTTAACTTCATTGTTTTGGTTTTCGTACATTCGACATTCAGTTTGGGGTTGTTGGTTGGACCTGACATCTGACCTGAGTCTTAAAATCGAAACTCGCAATCGGCGGAGACAGAGATTCCGAAGAAATACAAACAACAAAGGACAAAGGTCTGAGTGAACCTCTGAGTGAGGTCAACATGCAGGAGCTGGCAGACGGTAAGTTGATATTCACTTGTAAGTAATATAGTTATTATTGTGTCTGCCTGTTGTCTGTCTGTATAAAGCAAAATTGATCATAATTTATCAATAATTAACACTGGCGCAAACGAAGGGTCTCGTGCACTGTTCGGTGGTAAGAATTACAATACCGACCACAGAGATTGACACCAAGATGAAGCTGTATTTAGTCAGAAGTCAGAAGTCATAGAGGTCATTGACCCTGGCTCTTCAGTATTCAAAAATGAAGAACCAGATCTGTGCTGATTGCTGATTGTCCCGATTGATTTAGTATTTATAAATATTAAGGTGTACTGTAACTGTAAGCAGTAAATGTTTTTTTACAAAATATTTATTTTACAGGCATGGGCATGAGTGCGAACGACGTAGAAGTGGACTCTGAAGATGAGTTTCTGGACAAGCGGAGTATCGGAGTATCCAGTGACGACACGGAACTTATTTCTCCCGATGAAGACTTGGCCTTGTTGAGGGATGAAGAAGACGATTCTTTTATGCGAAATCAGGAAGGACTTCAAGGGAGCGAAGATCTGGCAACCATTTTCATGGGGCATGGCGACTGGGATGATGATTTGGACAACGAAACTCCGGAAATTCTACCTGACTTGAGAATTACCAACTGGCTCAATGATCAGCGGCCAAATGCTGTTGTGGAAGATGTGCATGGCGACCCTGAAGGAGATGTCGGCAACGAGATTTCGGCTTGTTCCAGTGTTCCTGCTACTATGGCTGGTGGTAAGATGAAATTCACAGGCTTAATCTTAATCTCATTATTTGTGAGTATTTGCTTTTTCCGCACGATTTAACGTTCAAATATTGATCACAGGTATCAGTGCTAGTGGAGAGATAAGTCTCAATGCTGCCTCAACTGTGACACAGGCCAAGGCCAAGTCGAAGAATTCCCAACGGAAAAGAAAGGCATTGTGCAATATTTGTAATAAAAGATTCGTTCATCTCGATGTGCATAAAAAATATATACACTGCAGTCCAGAAGAAAAGGAAGCATTAAAACAGGAATGCATTGGATGTAGGAAGAAGTTCCTGTTTTTGAATCTGCATATGAGAATTTGTCGTGCTTCAGTATCAAGTGCTAAGCGCACCAAATCAAAAGGTAAAGAACTAATGAAACTGAGCTACTAAAGGTGACTCGAAGTTTCAACTTTGAACACCAATTTCTTCAGAAGATATGTATAATTTGAGTGTCGGTTTCGTATTAACCTAGGAATACATTCCAAACCGGCAGCAACTGCTCCTGGGACTACAGGATGTACCCGGAATCGCAATTCAAAAGGAAAGTTGTGCAATGTTTGTAATCAAAGATTCATACATCTGGATGTACACCAGAAGTACATGCATTGTACTGCTGAAGAAAAGGAAGCTCTGAAGCAGCTATGCACGATTTGTAACAAAAAGTTTCGATTCTTGGACAGTCATATTATGTATCGTCATCCCCCGAATACCAATAATGTTAAGCAACTCCGCACAAGCAAAGGAACGCAAATGAAAAAGGAAACGCATCTTTCACAATGCACGGTTTCTGTGAAGGAGAAGCCTAAGAATCAATCCCGTCAAAAGAAACTGTGCAATTCGTCAAGCTTCAACAATACAAACCAGGCTCAGACAAACGAAGCAAAAAGAAGCTGTTCCAGTAACCCGAAGAAGGTTTGCTCCGTTTGCAACCGAAGCATTTCAGCTAAGCACTTTCTTGGACATTATAGAAATATGCACGGAACCGTTGAGGAAAAGCCGGCCTCAAACAAGGAACAAGGTGACTGCAGACCTAAACAGAAAACGAAGGTTTGCTCCGTTTGCAACCGAAGCATTTCAGCTCACAACTTTCGTCGACATTATAGAAACTTGCACGGAACTGTTGAGAAAAACCCGGCCTTCAATAGGGAACAAGGCGACTTTAGACTTCAACAGAAAAAGAATCGCCCAGATACTAATATGGCATCACACACTTGCCGTACACATTCATTAGCTACGAATCGGAAACAAAAACATCGCATGGTTAAGTGCACTCGTTGCATTAAGACAATGACATCAAACAACCTGTGGTATCACATGAAAATGTATCATGGAACGCATGAAGACAGAGAAGCACTACGTGAAAAAAGGGCTCGATATGCGAAGAAATTACGTGAAGCTAAGATAAAAAAAAGCAACGGACGTCAACAGCAACCTTCGGACATCGACGCTTCAGTTTGAAGTGTGAATTGTCCATAATCATCACGTAACTAAAAATTCACCAAGTATTCTCCAGTGCAAACCGTAGTCATCCCTGCTGTATTATATAGCTTGTATTTAGAAGTAGACTTCAGAAAAATCTCGCTAATTTTTTCCTGTACTTAATCTCGAACACGCAGTGATCAATACTCAAATAATATTTGGCTTATGGCTTGTTATAAAATTCTTAGTATCCAATAATTTAAGAGTACTTTAAGCATATTTTTGTATGTTTCGAATATTAAAATAATAGTCTTTGTTCATCTATCGTATTTTATGATGAATTTCTGTTCAATTCCTTTGGAAGTTAATGTTGGCAAATCATGTTTAGGTAGTTCAAAGATACATACGATATAATTCAAGCCTCGTAGTTACTACAATCCCCCTATTGAACTCTTGCCTGGGTTCCAGCCCATTGACTCTTCACAAAAATCCGCGATAAAAAAGCGCGACAAAAACGTCGCGATGAAAAAGCGCTACACAAAAAGCCTCGACAAAAAAGCTCGACATTCGGAAAATCTAACCTAATCTAGCCATCAAAATTCTTGTCACTCTTTTTGGTCCCGCGTTTTTTGGTGTCGCGCTTTTTGTTTCGCGATTTTTGCCTGATTCGCTGAATTCTGTGATAAAAAAAAAGTACTCGCAAAGTGGTCAGGTTTATCTCACATCTAGAATTTTAGCTAACGTTCACAACAACACACACGAGACACGCCATACGCCATACAGTCATAAATACGAAACTCAATTAAACATCGAAAGAATTGAGTCTTTCAGGGAGTAGAGCGTTACAATTCAGACGCAAGGAAAACGGTAATATAAATGAACGACTAGCAAGCAATGGAATGGCAAAGCAAACACTTCTCTTTTGCATAAATGCAAAAAGCGAAGAGTTGGTGGTAAATGGTAAAGCTATAAAAGCGTGACGTGGCTCATACCTCATACGAGAAAAAACAAGAGACGTTTCGACTGTTCAAGACCAACCGCGAACAACATGAGCCATACGAACGAGCAATGGAGAATGGCGAAGACTCAAAATCGGCAAGACGAAACGAGTCAGTGCCACTCATCTTCATCTCTGCACTACAATCTTCGTAAACTTCAATTTTTAGGTTTTCGTTTATTCGACTTGGAGCTGCTGGCTGAACACAGCAGCGTAGCCAAACGTAACACGTAACACCTAACCTCAACCCTGAACCTTAGTCGCAATCGTCACTGGCGGATACAGATTCTACTGAAATACAAACAACAAAGGTCTGAGTACGCTAATCATGCAGGAACAGGCAGATGGTAAGTTCATAGTGATTTGGTAGCTTTTCATGTCAAATAAAACAAATTGGTATCAGTTTGCATTTTGTACTTATTAG